>BHFT01067952.1:0-14089 GCA_004320025.1 Laticauda laticaudata
AAAAATAAACTCTGACAGGATTTTTAAATGTTAAACATTAAACACTAAACGAACATTCACACACAAAAGGAGAAAAAGGTATAAAAAAACCAGGGACTTACCATACGAAGTTAGCTAGCTAGCCCCAGGAGCACAGCCTCCTTGCTATCTCTCGCCTTCCTGAAAATTAAAAGATCCAGCTTTCAAGCAGTTGTCTGTATCCTTGCGCCGGAGCTCTCCCAGCGGGAAAATTTGAATCCTCGGAAGAAAGGCACTTTGACAGCCTTTCAACACTACCTTTTTAAAAAGGTAATTATGCTAATTTTTTTCTATCCTTTTTTCTGCCTTTATGTGCTCATTTTTTTAACTTATTTATTATGTTAGTTTTGTTTGTTCTTTTCCTTATATTTTTCAAGTTTTTGAGCTCCAGCTCTACCATATTATTGAAGATTTATTTGATTGATCTTTATTCTATTCTTCCTTGATTTCTAATGTTCCATTCTTGTCTTAATTATTTGCCCTATACTTATTTTTATTTTCTGCTGGGGTCTTCCCTCCCTTCCTATTAGGACCTCAAGCTTAATTGTTGCTTTCACTACTATCATTCACTGCTTCTGCCTTTTGTTGTTTTCTCTGCCAGCTCCTTTATGTAGTTCGGTGCTCAGCTCTTTTCAACCTGATCAGTTCTCTCAAACTGCCATTGAGGTCTGCTCCATTCAGCCTTGCCACTCAGTTTAAAGATCAGAGGTCTCTAACTCAATGTGCCTCTGCTGCTGTAAGAATCTCTGCTGCTCCATTTCTCCCCTCCATGGATTTTGCTGCTGCATTTCTCCACTCCATGGTGTCAATGGCTGTAGCCATTTTTTTCCTGGTTGCCATGAATGTTGAAAGGGGGAAGGGGGCGAGAGCAGATAGACTGGCCGCCAAACAAACAAACAAAAAAACTTTGGGGAACCAAGGTCATCCCAACAGATGGCAGAGGACTGACCAAGATATCCCAGATATTTTTATTGGACAACGTGATCAATGACACATGGGAAGAGAATATTTGCTCTTTTAGTTAGGGGAAAACAGTGGGAATCTTTAGTTGGTTTTTACTAGCTGTGTCGATAGTGGGAATCTTTAGAATTGGTTTTTATTAGCTGTGTCGATATGATGTATCCAATAAACATGTTCTTTGAGGAATCTACCTGTCTCAGTTCTGCTTTTGGTGGATGCTTTACTCAGAACCCAAACACATGGATTCTGCTGCTGTGTTTCTCCCCTCCTCCAATTCTGCTGCTGCATTTCTCCCCTCCATCGATTATGTCACCCCAAATTTCTTACAGCCACTGCTTCCCTTTATTGGATGAGCTGTTCCAGGCCCTTTCTCCTCTGTCAGATGGGCTGCTGGGAAGGGCTGCTGGACTGGCAGAAGTGGGGGGCTGCTGATTTTGCTGGGGAGGGAATGTTGATCAAGTCTTCCACGACTCAACCTGGGGCAGGTCACTGGGGAGGGCTGTTGGCTTGAAGAAAGCAGGGGGAGGGCTGCCTCTAGTTTGCTACGCTCTGGGCCCTGGGATGTCTGGATGTCCCCTCAAGTAGGGCTGCCTAGATTGGAGTATGGGTCTAGGCAATTACCAAATATACTATGACCCACCAGTTAACTGCCTCAGATAGCATCTTTGCTCTTCATCTTCCAGTTCGCTGCTCTCAGTTGCCTCTATTCTAGCATTGGGCTGCTTAGTTGAGCTCTTGAACTGGATCTATAATTCTGTTGCCAGCTGCTTCCAACTCTAATGAGTTGGCCATGGTGAATTGGCTGCAACCAGTTGGCTGCGGCACGTTGTTCCATTCCCCACCAATTGGATAGAGAGCATTGTAATGAAAACAGAAAAAGCATGCTTATGTTTGATTTAAGAGGAGAAAGGGACAAGAAAAGTAGAGACCACGCTCTATAAGGAAAATAAAAAATAGTATGTGTGAAAAGGTTCTAATTTGACTGATTTTAGTCTTTGAACTTTAGACAATCTCCTATAATAATTTGTGGAGGTAATTTACAGAGCTTTAAATTCCTGTTAATTCATGTTTCTTCTTTCTTCTTTATAAAACAAATTTGGAAATTATTTCTTCTGTTATAATCTAGCAAAATGTTTGTTATTTTCCTGTCTTCCTTGGTTTATCATCCTCAAGATGTTATTTTAAAAAAGGACAAAGAAAGGTATAGCTCCTAATCAACATTCTGTAAATCATGCAATGACTGTATTTATATTATTCTTGAAAAAATCTTGGTACAGCTGGATCTATTCCACAAAAATAGAATGTATTTTAGTGAATGTATTGAATTAATAGATTTCTTGGATATTGTTTCATGGGCATAGGTTAAATGGACAAACGGTACATATTGAAAAAATGTACTTAACACTAATCAGATTGTTCTTTTCTTTTTTATTGTATTTTCATGTTTGCAATTTTTCAAATGGAATTACTTTATTCGAGGAGGAGGAAGAGGAGGAGGAGGAAAATGAGAAGGAGGAGGACAAAGTGATGGCAATGGCAACATGTAGGTAATTAGAGATTTGGTCTGTAACTCAATTTTGTCTTTCATTCTGTTGCTTTTGATTTGAGTGTTAAGTAGGTTATCTTTTCTGTCTTTGTTTCTCAGGCATGAATGTGCAGGTCACTCTGATTGCCTGCCTGCCTGCCAGATAGATGTGATCATAGTTTGTTTTTCTCACTCCCATCTTGTATTTCTATGAATAAGCCTTTGTGTTAGTTATAAACTTGCTTTAATAATCCTTTCTCTGGCTCGGTTCAAACTCTCTAAAACCTTATACAAACACAAAATTGTTCCAACGATTTTCATAATACCACCTTTAGCATTATGAATGAACACAGGCAATGATATATAAATGTTTAATTCAATCAATGAAAAATACTTTTTTACTTCAAATCAAAATTAAAGCTTGCAAGAAGTTTGATTTTTTTCCCCCAGAAATTCATGATCTTACATACTTTCCAGTTTAAAATATTAAAAATAATGTTTGGTTTCTCCATTTTCAGTTTCCTTGAAATTTAAGACATATGTTCAAGTTCATAATTTAAGAGATTACTAAATATATAGTGAATATTGTGATTGATAAATTCATTCTTAATTACAATGTCTAAAATAAACAGTAAAACAAAAAATTATGACAGTATTTATTTTGAGCACTAGGTGGGCACTAGGTGGTAATGTTGTGTTGGTAAAATTAATAGGGTATCTGTATTCTACCAGATACCGTAACAAAAATAGTTGTGCTATTTCCTAACATAAAGACTTATTTCCAAAGCCTAAATCTAGAAAACCCTGTTATCTGGGATGCTAGAAATTAAACAAACAAGCAAACAAACAAATAATAAATGAATAAATGAAAACTAATGATAAGAAAAAAGATATCTACACATTAAATTCATTTGAAAGGATGTTTTATTTTATACAAGCATTTATGCAAATAACATGACACAAGCCATACATTGTCAAAATATATTTTCTCTTTGTTGCAGAATTCTTAGAGCAAACCTCCTCCTACTGTACTCTCAGAAAGAAAAGCCTTTGTGTGATCTATGTTGGTGAAGCAATCTGTAAACTACCAAACCAGATAAAGCAGGAAAATATTTTCAACATGCAATCATTTCTCCAAATATATGTACACTGCTTATGCATGTACTGAATTTCAATGTCCAAATATTATACACATCATTAGACAAATAAAATGTCCTATCATTTAGCAAAGTGGAGTGGCTACTTCTGGTACAGATAGTCCTCAGATTACCACAGTTCATTTGATGACTATTCAAAGTTACAATGGCACTGAAAAAAGTGACCTGACCATTTTTCACACTTACAACCAGTGCAGCATCCTCATGGTCAGCATGATTAAAAGCTTGCAACTGACTCATAGTTTGCCACCGCCTTGGAGCCGTGTAACCTTTTGTAACCTTTTGACTAGCAAAGTAAATGGGGAAGACAGGTTTATTTAACAGTCATGTTACTAACTTAACAACTGATGTGATTATTTAACAACTGTGGCAAAAAAGATCGTAAAATGGGGCAAAACTTACTAAACAAATATGTCACTTATCGATAGAAATTTTGAGCTCCGCTATAAGTTGAGGACTATTTGTAGCTGGTTTAAAATGGAACAAAAGGGAGGCCAATAGGCACTTTACACTGATTATTGCAAGACTTTGATTCTTCTGGATTGCTATTTGATCTGTTTGAAAGATTTTCTTATTCTTCATCTTTTTTCCCATCTGAATTCAAAATTAAAATTGTCATACAGGAAAAGGAGAGAAGGTGAGATTCACCAATGTTTATGAGCAAATAAACTTATAGAGTCATCAAATTAATGATTTTCCATTCTGTTGAAAGCATAGTGTGATTAAATATAATATTCAGAAAAATATCACAAAGACTAAAGCTCCTGTCACACTGCACCAACGGATGGAAAGAGGATGTAAAACAGAGAAAAACACTTGCCATCCGTTGGTTAATCGCAATGCTTCGTTTTGTACTCAGTGCATACGTTTGATCCTCTTTATCCGTCCAGCATCCATCTATTGACGTTTCATCGCTCAGAGGATTTTGAGCTGCTCAAAACATTTGCGCGGAAAATCGTATCCAATGCATCCATTCTGCATCCACTAGGCATCTGCTAGGCAATCCATTCTGCATCGTTACGCATCCGCCATATCCGCTAGGCTCTCCGCTACGCATCCCGCGAACTCGATCCGCTCCAGCGGTAAAACGGACGCAGGGAGGAAGTGGAACGGAACGCAGAACAGATGCAGAACGGATGCAGAACGGATGCAGAATGGATGGAGAAAAGGATGAAAGTGGAATGCAGGCTCGCAAAGAAAGCATTAAAAAAGGAAAAAACATCCGCAGAGGGACCTATCTCGGATATTAAGTATGATCTATGAGGATGCCTAGAGGATGCAAAACGGACACCTAGTGGAAAACCTATATTGCCTATAAAAAGGGAGCAACTCACCTGGATCTCACTTTCAGTCCAGCAGTCCTGCTGTGCAGACCTCTGCAGTCTTCATCTGGATCTGTGCTCTTCCACAGCATCCAGTCAGTCCACCAATGGATCGTAACAAAGGCCTTTTGGCAGCCACCATCCTTCTGCCACAGTGCGAAGTCATCTACAGGCTCTCTTGAACTTACTACGGGAAGAAAAAGAGGTGGCCAAGAAGCATCTGGGTCCGAAAGATGGATCGGGAAGAAGAGGTAGAGATCGGATTGTACAACAAGCATGATGTGGAGCTCAGGAAAGAAGACACTCATCGGCATTCCAGAACTTCATGAGGATGCTCCAGCCATGTTATGACGAAGTTGTGCAGCGGCTGACAACCCAGGCTGACCAAGGCAAACACCAACTTCCGGCCAGCCTGGAAACCTGGGCTCAAAGGTGGCACTCCTCTGCGCCAACCTGGCTCAGGGACACGATACAGGAGCAAATGCATATACGGCTGGAGGGTGCACAACAACACCATCAGCATTGTGTCAGAGAAGTGGTGCAGGCCATCATCGAAGAATACATGGAGGAGCTCCTTCAGTGCCCCTCCACGGAAGAAGGATGGAAGAAAGTTGCAGAGGCAGTGGTATCAGAGGTGAACTTCCCACACCGTTGGAGCCATAGATGGGAAGCACGTGGCCTGCAAAGCGCAGCACAAGTCGGGGTCCACTTATTTCAACTACAAGGGTTCTCAGCATCATCCTCTTCGCCATGGTCGATGCTGACTACAAGTTAATGTACAATCGATGCTTCAGGCAGCGGCTCATCTTCAGATGCCAGGGTTACAACAGCCAGTGACCTCAAGAGGGGCTGGAACGCAACCTCATCGTGGGCTTCCCAGTATCCAGACCCACTGCCCAATGACACACAAGATGTGCCCTACTTCATCGTGGGGATGACGCCTTCTCCTCAAGAACCTACCTCATGAAGCCCAAACCTCCAGATGCCTCACCCGTGAAGAGAGATCTTCAACTACAGGCTGTCCAGGGCAAGACGGTGGTGGATGAACGCCTTTGGCATCCTGGCCAACAGGTTCCAGGTATTCTCACCACCATGCAAGCATCGCCCAGAGACCGTGAGGAGGATCGTGAAAGCTTGCTGCATCCTGCCCAATCTCATGCACACCCACTACTCCAGTCTTGCAGAACA
Organism: Laticauda laticaudata; assembly: GCA_004320025.1. Taxonomy (NCBI): domain Eukaryota; kingdom Metazoa; phylum Chordata; class Lepidosauria; order Squamata; family Elapidae; genus Laticauda; species Laticauda laticaudata. Next base: position 6,171 of record BHFT01067952.1, read on the forward strand.
GGCTCGTGGGACCTCCAACCAAGGCATATGGGGACATGGAGCCTTGGGGAATGGAGGCAAGGGCAAAACCTGATAGACACTCAGGATGTGCAAGGCCCCAACAGAGCTCATGTGAAGGGAAGAAGCAGGCGCAACTCTCCTGAAACACTGGTGCAACTCCCCAGCTGGAGCGGTGGAATGGCAAGACAGGTGATATATGTTTAATGGATGCTTCCTTCAGCCTGTCTCATCAACCGGATGTGATTGGCCATGTATTTGGTGGTCCTACAATGAAACATGGGGCATTTAATTAAGCGTTGTGTTTATGTTGACATGTGTGGATCAAATGATTTAAATTGTTATTGATAATAAAGGGCCAATAGGTGTGGCACCTGGGGCGGGTGGACCATACAGTCCCACTGCTGTGCACTGGGAGTTTATCTATCCACAGCTATTACTCATCCCAAAGGTATCCGTGCTCATTCCACAGTGATCCCTGCCTCACCCACTTGTTATTTAACACCATCCCACAAGCAAGCAAAGGCTTAAAACCATTTCTAAAAGTTCTCACCAAGGTACTTTATTAAAAAAAGAAAAATGAGCAAGTGGTGGAATAAAGAATAAGACTTTATTAACAAACAAGCTATAAAAGACAACTTGACCTCAAGTCAAGTGTCCAAAATATAAGTCCACAGGTAAGCCAAACCAGCCAGTCTCTGGCACTCCATCTTGGTTGCTCCAGTCTCAGGGGTGAAAGGGTCCATGGTGCTTGTGGGAGGTGGCTGTGCTGGAATGTGTCTGTCTGAAAGTGGCGATTGGGGGTGCAGTCATCAGCAGAGTTAACACCAGCAGAAGAAACCACGCCAGAAGCAGCATCATCAGCTCGCTCCAGAAGCAGAGAGCAAGCAGATAGCTCCAGCCCCAGAAGAGAGTGACCACCATGCTAACAGGAAGCCCCAGCAGAAGTGAGTGAGAGCTAGGTGGGGGGATGGTGGGTCCTGTCCCTCTTGCCTAGGGCTGGCAAGGCAGATGGCTGGAGGCTTTCTGTGTCTTTCCCCAGGTTGTGGGGTTTGCTGGCTGGCAGCGGAGGCTGTTTGGCCAAGGTAACCACGGCGGAGGAAGGCTGGCAGGCACCAAGGCTGGCAGGAAAGACTGGCAGGCAGCAGGCACCAACGGCTGGCGAGGAAGGCTGGCAGGAGGAGGCACCAAGGCTGGCAGGAAGGCTGGCAAGCAGCAGGAACCAAGGCTGTCAGAAGGCTTGGCATGCGAGGCTGGCACACAAGGCTGGCAGGAAGGCTGGCAGGCAGACTGGCTTGCAGGGAGAGCTGGAAGGGCAGGCTGGCAAGCAAGGCTGGAAAGGCATCGGCTGGCAGCAAAGGCTGGCAGGGCAGGCAAAGACAGCGGCGGTCAGCAAGGCTGGCAGAGGAGGCTGGCAGCAAGACTTGCAGCAAGGCTTGCAAGGCACAGGCATGACAGGCAGGGGCAGGCAGGCAGTCAATGTGTCTGGCAGCACGGTGGTCTTTCCTCTGTAATGGTGACCTGCTGTCGAGCTGCTTCCCTTTATATCCGGCGGGCTTAATGCAACGCATTCCTCCCCGCATACGATTAATGCTAGGCATCCGTTAGGCTTCCGCTGTGCATGCCTGCCTAGGCTTCCGCTTGCACTCCGCTGTCATCCGCTGTGCATTACCGCTCTGGCATCAACTCTTTCCGTTCGTGTCCGCTTTGCTTGTGGCCCCCCTTGAAGCCTAGCGGATGTGCCATCCTACATTCATCCGCTTCCATCCAGCTAGCGCTTCCGTTCCACATCTCACCTTTTCATCCGCTCTGCATTTCCTCCCCCGTCCGTTCCTTTCCGTGTGTATCGCATCTGGTTATGCAAATTTTTCGTCGCCCTTTTGAGAGCGGATAAAACGGATTTGGAACATTTTTCTCGTCCGTTGTGTCCTTTTTACTAACGTTTTGCATCCGTTGGGCAGTGTGACAGGGCCTTAAAGGGAAGGATTGTTCATTTTAATCTACATGTGTTTTTTTATGTTCTCTAGGTCTATGTAATATAATGTAAGTGCAATATTATAATTAAAATTATAGACTGTGAATAGGGAATCTGATCCTCAAACCCTCACTTATCCATGGAAATGCACTGAATAACTGCCCGCCAACATACTTCACAGGATTGTTCTTTTGGGAATAGAATGCATGGAGATCTCATAAAAGTCACCTTGAAAAGGGCTGTCAAATTCCCAGCCCATGGGCCGGATGAGTCACGTACTGGCCATACCCACAACTGGTTAGTGATAGGAAAAAACCATCCTGATATGTCATGTGACACAGCCATGACAACATGAGTTTGACACCTGTCTTAGAGGAAAGATGGGAAATTAATCAGATAAATAAATAAACCCACGCATACTCACACACCCAAATCAGCAAAAGACAAAGTACAGTAATGAAATGGGGATGGAATTCAAGAGGAGTGTCTTATTTTCAAGAAAAATATTTGCACGACTCTGAGAAACCTAGATGTCTTGATATATGAAGGCCAGCAATGGTGTAGTGTGAAGGTATGTGTTAGATAGAAGCATGGAGATTGAGTTGTAGTCCTTCTTAGGGATAGAAGTTGACTGGGTAACTTGAGTTAGTCTTTTTCTTATCTCCACACTGCAGTTAAAAAAAACCTATACCAATCTATGCCGAACTACTGTGGTAGTTATATTATCATCATCATTCTGTACTGCTTCATGTTTAATTTGCAATCTCACTCTGAATATCAAAACCCTCCATATAATTGAATTCAAATGTTCATTACATATTGGTATAGTAGACCGTGTCATTCATCTATTAGGAGACAGAAAGCAGAAACAGTCAACCTGAATGTACATGCAAATTTTCAGTCTTTTATATAGACACAGGACAGAGTTTTCTGCTGCTACATCTGGGACATTTTTGATGAATCAGAGAGAAAGTGTCTAAGCAGAATGCTTCCATTATATTTGTTTAATTGCATAATTGCTTGTTGTCTAAATAATCTGTATCTTTCAAAGTGTCCATTAATAAGTAGAAACTTGGCCTACTTCCTATTCCAATGCTCAGAGATGTGCTGAATTTTCTTCATTCTGCCCCTCTGGTCAAGCAGTTTGTATTTCACCAAGTAGTCCTCAGTTTTCTTGTGGAAAGGTGGGAAGGTAGTATTTGCAGAGGCAAAATTAGGTTTCTTGGACTGATGTATTGAAAATTTGATAACTAGACAGAAGATAAAAACAAAAGTAATAAAAATAAATCAGGTGCTGTCATATTAACCCCTGTTATACTTCAGTCCCTTCAGAAATATTTTAGATTATACCTGAAAAAGTGAGAACCAGATGTGTGCATATGCTGAACAGCAGGAGGAAAATGAGGACAAAAGAGGTTACAAATAGAGAAAAGCTTAGGTGCATAGCTTGTAGTTACTTAACTTAGAATATTTCTAAATTTAAAATTCTAACATAACTAAAGAGCACATTATTTTAATAATTCTTAATATTTGCACTGAACCCATAAACTGTGATAGAGAAACACGTATATGTATTGATATAGAAAAGTAAAAGAATCTTGATTGTCTTTATCATGAGAGCAATACAAGGAAAATAGTGAAGAAAAGTTATGCAGTCTTGCAGATTTGAGCATAATGTAGCAACTGTCTGCAAATCTTTAACACATCAGCGTAATAAACAACTGGAAATGGTGAAATAAGCAAAAAAATAATAATCCTGCTTTCTTAAATAAAATAGTAGAGGGTGTTCCTTTTGTCTACAATGGTTTAGAAGCCAGGAAATAACTTTTATGAAAAATGGAAAGGAGAAAAAACTGAAATTTAGGAAAAGAAATGCTAATGAAGAGGACCAAGCCTAGGAAACAGCTAAACTATTTGGGCTGGGCACTGAACTAAAGAGGAGTGTATTAGCAATTACCAATACCCCAGAAATACAACTGTAATTACAATCTGGACTGGTTAGATGAGAGGTGTCAAACTCTATTTCACTGAGAGAGCTGCATTTGGGTTATATTTGACCCCAATTTGGAGGACTGGTGTTAGTGTAGCCAGGGTGGACGTAGCTTGATCACGTCCGCTTCAGGAGCACCTGTGGTGACCAAGTGCTAAGGCAGACTTCCCTCAGACCCTCCCTCACTCTCATTATAATCTCCTTCCTTCCTTCTTTTTCCTTCTTTTTCCTTCTCTCTTCCTTCTCCTTTCTTCTTCCTTCCCCTCCTTACTTTTTCCTTCCTTGCTGTCTTCCCATCTTTCCTTTTAATACAAGGCTAAAGATTGTTCTTAAAATTTCTGATTATAATAAATAAATTTCAAAACTTCAGCAGCCATTAGTTCAGCCGAATGTGCATTCCCACAATTGGATTTTCTCTTTTCCAATGAGGTCCTGTGGGATAGAGATGCTAACAGAAACACATTTGGGTTTTTCCTGCCAGATAGTAGAACCAAAAGCCATTGAAGAAATGCCTTACTTGCACTTCAAAAATAACATTAAAGAATACCATCCATCCATGCACTGACAAAAGAAAGTGCAGTGCATGGACAGATGGCAATAATTTTACTTTTTCTTGCTCTGTAGAAACATTCTTGCCAAGAAAGGTGAATTGATTTAGAATGCCTTTCTTCTAAAAGATCACACATACATCCGCTGGCCAAAAGAAGTACAAAATACAAGCCAGGACACCAAAAAAGGAAAACGCACATTGTTCCAGTCTTATTCTCTCAGACTTGGAAAACAGGCAATGGCAAACATTGTCACAAAAAATGCAGAGACTTGTTCAGACAGGCACCAGGAACTGACTTAAATCCTCCTCCCCTGCCCAACAACAGCCACTTACAACTAAAAATTATGTATCAAATAAATAATGGCAAGAAAGAAAAATTATGTAGGTCATGAAATTCTATGTTCTATTTTGGAACCAGTGTTATTGTTATTATATTTGTATAATTGATACATTATATTGATTTCTATATTACTCCACAGGAAATACATTGCTAAGCATTATTTATGGCATTTTCTCAAACTGATACCATGTCTATTGGGAAGTGTAGGAGATGAAGTCCAGTCATGAAATAGGAAAGATTTATTTAAGGGGTTGGTCATATAATCTGAATTAAAGAAGTCATATTGTTGGGTTTCATGAAACAACTCACTCGACAGCATTGGAAGATTAAGGGCTTGAGGGAGATGAAATGAAAACAAACATTGCTACCAGATGACTTCATGCTGACAAGTTTAGATTGATGAGGGGGGAATACAAACACTTAATTACATACCCACAATCGGCAATGCAGCATTAACGACAAGGAACATCATACTAATAAATTCATAAAGGCAGCTTTTGGCAGGGTGGGTAAATAAATCAAGAGAGAGCAACTGCAGGAACAGGAGGAGTAAGGGATAGTTGGGAATCGTGGCTTAGTTAGTATGCAATGTAGACCATAGAATTATAGTGTTAATTGGGTAATTGGGACACCAGTGCAGGGCAGAGATAGACAGAAATTAGGTGAATGGGGTGAAGGGATAAATTACACTGAAAGATGATTGATTTCAGTGCTAACCTTGTTCAGTTTAACAGTGCTTGCTGGTTACTGTACTAGGAACAATAAAAAAAGAATACAAACTTATCTGTTTGCAATTTCTTACCTAAGATTCACAGAACCACGGCTAAGACATGTATTTGTTTAATTGAATAGGCATTCAAATACAGTTGGAACCACTAACCTGGCAAAGTTAGCTGATCTGTGCAATTAGGAACAGATGCCAGTTTCATAAATTGTTTTGAACCTGTAAGAATAAAACAGATGAGTTATTGCTTTGCCTTCTACAAATCATTTTATTATATGTCAATATATTTATATTTCCTCTCCATTGCTACAATAACAGATTTAAAAGCCAAATTGCTGACTTCACAATAGTTAACATGATTAAGGTGCCATGATCTGGGCTGCAAAATACTGGATGACTACTAGATTCCTATTATCTAGTTTTTTTCACTAGTTCTATTTCAACTTTCAGATGATTTCAGATAATACCATACCATGTTTTGCACTATGCTTTCCTATCTGTCTCAAAAATCTAAAATGTGCATGCGTTAATCACTTTTCTTTTCAGATGGTGGAGAAGGGAAAAGGGAGCATGAGACCCAGAATAACTTTTACTGGTTGCAGAAGAACTCCATGGAAACCAGGCTCTATCTAATGTAGTTATTTGGGATTGCACTGGACCTGCTCACTTTTTTCCTACTAAGATGATTGAAACCCCAAATGTGACAAAAGACAGCAAACTCAGCATGGTCAGATTATTGTACAACTACAGAACACTCAGTACTTTAAGAAGCCATGATAAATAGAGACTAGATAAAAGGAGCATTTTGAGCAAGTATAGCCAATGGTGAGAAATGTTAGAAAAACTGTTGTTCACTTCTATCTTAATGAATATAGTTGAACAATGAAATCAAGATATCCCATTATACTTTGCATTGTATTTTCAGAATAACAATCAGAATAGAGCTGGAAGGGACCTAGTCTCCTGGCTCAAGCAGAAGCTCCTATACCATTTCTGACAAGTGACTGTCTAGTCTCTTCTTAAAAACCTCCCATGATGAGGCAGCCACAACTCCTGAAGGCAAGTTTTTTTCACTGTTTAATTTTCCTCACTTAACAGTGAGGACAATTAAAGTTGAACTGAAGTTTCTGTTGAATTCCAGGTTGCTTCTCTCCTTGATTGTTCCATCCATTGTTTCTTGTCCTGTCCTCTGGTACTTTGGAAAATAAATTGATCCTTGTGGCAGCTTCTCAAATACTGGAATATTGGTATCATGTTCTTCCTAGTCCTTTTTTCCTCTAGACTTGCTAAACCCAAATCCTGCAACCAGTCTTCATAGACTGGTTTTAGTCTTCAGCCTTTAATCATCTTAGTTGCTCTTCTTTGTACTTTTCCAAGATCTCATCTTTTTTGTCATGTGGTGATCAACACTGGGTGCAGTGTTCCAGGTGTGATCTTACTAAGGCTTTATAAAGTGATACTTAATACTTCATGTGGTTTTGATTCTATGCTATAAACATACAACCAAGGATTGTATTAACTTTTTTGGCTGCTGCCGCACACTGCTAACTCATGTTTAAGTGATTGTGCACTAAAACTCCTCTCACCATTACTGTTCTTGAGCCTAGTTGTACCTTTGGTTTTTCCTGCCCAAGTGTCAAACCTTGCTTTTCTCCACATTAAATTTTATTTTGTTGGACAGAGCCCATTGTTCAAGTCTGCCAAGAAACTATAGCTCAACCCACCAAAAACATAATTGTAAACAACTTTAAAAGCACTACAATGACGTGGGATAATACCTGAAGGAAGCTGAACAGCATATACATACATACATACATAGTATCATAGTCATACATTCACTATCCAATACATATTCAGTACTGTATTTGTTTTTTTAAGCTGTTTTCGCGGGTTAGATGCTTAATGTTGTGGCGGTTGGCAGCTTTCCCGTCGGGGTATGGTATGCGCCACGTTCATTGTATGTGGCTGTTAAAGTTGCGAGCCAACGGGTGGCAGCGAGAATCTGTCATGCTGCCATCATGTCAGTCTTCTGTATTGGATGTGTAGTCTCCTACAGCTTCTGTGTTTTCAATTCGAGGGGCGTGGTCTTTCTGTTGCGAGGAGTCGAGGTCTGGGGTGGGGTGCGGTGGCGTGTGTTCAGCGTGAGCTTGGATTTGATTTGATTCGCGTGTTTCTGGTTTGCTTCTGTCTGTTTGTGGCTTTTGACTTGGCTGCGGGCAACACTTCGGGGTCCGTGTTGGAGGATTTCAGGTGGCGAGCTTGGCTTGTGCTGAGAAGGACGGCGTGCTATCCAGGTTAGAAGCAGGGTTTCATCGCTGGTGGTTTGCGCATCTCTCCTGGTGT
>BHFT01067955.1:0-44803 GCA_004320025.1 Laticauda laticaudata
GATGGCAGATGAGATTTTGCCGAAATGTTGCTACAACTTTAAAAGCACAACTACAATGATAATACCCAAAGGAAGCTGAACAGCATACATATAAGTACCTGCGAAAACTTAAAAAAACATATATCTATATATATCTATATATCTATTCAAAAGAAGATTTTATGGAATGTTATGGGATTTATTCTTAGTGAAGTGTATAGCATTTATATTTTTTATCCAGAAGAGTGTGAATATGTAATGTGCTTGATAATGAAATGTGGAAATGTCAAGTGGAAAGATAGTTCCTCAAATCAAGAGTTATTTTACAGTTCCAGTCTGTCTCCAATGTTGATATATGCATTCAGTACCCATATGAAATAGACAGGGCAGTTCATCAGAGGATTTTGAGCAGAATGCTATCAGAATACTTACATGTGAATGTGTTGTTTTCCTTAAGTCAATATTGAGTTGAATGAACTACAATAAATTAAAGCTGAATCCAGATAGGCAGATGTACTTATGGAGTGGGGAGAAGCATGCCATACTTGAAAGTTTGGGAGTGATTCTGGATCTTCCGTGATTGATTACCCGAAAGTAACAGCCAGGTCTTTTATTAGCTTTGGCTAATATATAATCTAGAACTCAGGATCCACAAACCCCCCAGAAGATCAATGACACCTCTGCTATTAACATTACTATCAGCCCTTGAGGAAAACCAATTCAGACTTCATATGAAATCTTAAAACTCTACTTTGTTTATATTGGCTATAATATCTCAGTCTTCGAAGACTGATAGTATGTCCCTTTCATTTGCTCTTGTACCAAAGAAATTCAAGTCAAGTCAAGCTTTTTTCTCATATTTAAGCTTCTTTTTCATATTACTTGGCCTTCCTGAGCTGAACTGGCTGTTAATTTGGTTAACAACCTTGGCATTTGCAGGGCCAACTCTGGGGTTTTTAATTGCACTGAGTCTCAGTTTCGTTTAAGGTGACATATCAAGTATTGATTATTACCTTTAAAATTCTGTAAAGGTATGATCTAAGCTAGGCTATTATAAAATCTGCTATAAAAATCTATTATAAAATATTTCCTCTTCCTCACAAATGTTTTTCTGATCACCTCAGATTTACTTTCTCATTCCCTTCTTCTGATTTCTCTGAAAAAAAAATGAAAAACATCTGATGGGATCAAAAGGTCAGTTTTTCTTTAGAAAACCAGGCTACAGCTGGAGAAGTTTTGGCCTTTCAGTTCTTATCAGAAGAGAGTTGGTAATATCCCAGGCCAATTTGTGGAATGCTGAAAAAGGAGACTACCCCAAGTTACAAGCAACTCACAGAGGACAAACTTTTGAAGGGGCAAAGGTTCAAATTGTGTATCTTTTTGGTAGTTGTTTCAGCAATGGATGGGCATCCAAAAACAGCTTGAACCAGATAATCTTTCAAAAGCCGATGCCGTAAAAGGATTTTTGGTATTTATCAAGAGTCTGAAGAAAGCAACAAAAGAAGAAATCTTACAGCTGCTGAGAAATGAAAATAATACAGAAATACTGTAAGTTGCTGGCAATGGGTTTTACTCTTTCTGCAGTAACATCTCCATTTTAAATTTCAGTAAGCTTTGAAGAAAGAATTCTTGTATTTTGTAAAGTTATATAAGATTAGACTTATATATCTTATATAAGATTATTATGATCAAAATGAATAAATTACCCAAACACTGCTGTAGTTCTTACTTGTTAGCACAATATGCACTGTTTTCAAGCCACTATGAACTAGATCAGAGGTCCCTTTGTTTTTTCTGGGTAAGCCATGAACAAATAACTAACAAGCCAGCTAATATTATTATCATCAAATAATTTCCTCGTTAGTCAGGCCTTATTATCCTGGTTTCAGATCTAACTTTAGGCTCAAATAGTTTTGAATTGCAAAAAATATGCAAAATTAGTAGATGGCAGAAAAGAGACACAGAACAAAAGAGACACAGCTAACATTTTGCAGCCAGCTAGCGTTGTCTGCAGTTTTTTTTTAATGGAAGCTAGCATTGCCCAAACCTGTTGTGTAGCTGTTCAAACTGAATAGTAGTAACATGAAACATTATCTAGGGAGAGGTAGTCCTAGCATAAAAATGGCAATTGAGATTGGCAACTCTGTCAGTCAGTCATGTGGATGTCACAAAATCACTATTTATAACTCCTGCCAGCTCTCCCATTGACTTTGCTTGACAGAAGCTGGAGGGAAGGTTGCAAATGACAATTGTGACAGTGGAACACAGCAATTATTGTAATTATGAGATAGTTGCTTAACATCTGAATTGGGATCTCATAATAGGGCGTGAGGGTTCTGCCGCCACTACGTTAGTCTGTGTGTAGCTCAACATGCAGCTAAATCCATCTGTCCTCCAATAAAAAAGACCCTGTGCATAGATCTGAATGTTTTATTGAAAGAATAGGAAAAGGTGAAACTGGAGAAAATAGGGATACATATAATGAGAACCAAATACAAGATAGACAGTATTAAGTCACTGCTGAACATAACAATTAATAAATTGTTACAAGCAATTTAAATCTCACCAACAATGCTCTGTGTGGAATGTGGGCTTGTCCTTGGATGACCATGAGCCACAGATTAAGATGGATGCTTCTTTGTGCTCCTGTCTTCTCCAAATGCTAAAGGAAATGGACTCTGGTTTCCCACCATGCACTTGGCTTGAGAGTGTGGGCTGATGGGTAAAATGGGTTGGGTGAGTTTCAAACAATATGTATTTGTCCCTCTGGCCACTAGATGAAGTTAGAGAGCAACAACAGTAAATAAAGATCTTATGTTGGGACATGACAAGCTACAACAGGCACAACCACAAGGACCAATCTTTTTATTTAATGCTGTTGCAACTATGGTCAGTAAGCAAGGACTATCTGAATCAATATATCCATAAAAATGCAGGCAGATACAGCAACAGCAATGTGTTTTAAATAATCACTAACTTTTTATTTCTCTGCTTGGCCTCCATACAGTCCCCAACTAGTTGACGCGGTGGCCTCCACACATACTTCAGCCTCTCTGGAAGCGATGTTAGATTTTCTGGATTTCAAGAACAAGAGTGGATCTCTCCTTCAGGAACGATTCCTCTATGCTTCTGGTTTCACTTCTCATCCCAATGAGTTATTACTCAGATCTTTAATTGTAAGTTACCCAGAGCAGTCAAGGAAAAGTGACTATAGCACAGTTTTTAAGACCATGTTTTTCTTTTTCTGAGAAACACCCTTTTCTGGAGAGATGAACATGAGCTTTTAAAAGTCACCTGGAAGTGAGCTTCTTTGAATCAAATGAGACTAGCTTTTGACACAGCCTTTGGTTTGGGATGCAATTAGTACCATTAGCAACATGGTAAAAATAATAAAGTAAAAACAAAGACTTTATGAATAAAGCTAAATAAGTGCATTTGGAATTAAAATCAGTACTATTAGGGAAAATACAGATAAAAATATGGCTAAAATTCCTCTTCTTCCTGGCATTAATTTTCACTAAGAAAAATGTTTGAGGGGTGCTACTTAATGGGATTTTTCTCCCCTCTATTGCTAATTTTAATGTGGAGGGAAAGAGATGCTTATTCAAAGTTACGAATGGGAAAGTTAAGTTTATATTTTCCCACCTTTCATATATCAGCAATGCTGATTGTTTTTTCTCTCCTGATTCTTAATTAAAAACATGATAGCCAAAAGTTGCTCTATGAAGCTGCAGATCTGGTGGTTTCCTTGTGATGAGATGGATACCAGTCCATCATTGATCCTTTCCCATTCAGCAAAACTGCTCCAATTCTTCATGAGAATATTTTTTTGCAAATTGCTGGCTATTTTATATTTTATAAAATATTGTGTGTTGCACAGCACGATGGTAGGTAGGCTGATCCTTTTTGAATAAGGAGCATTGTTCCCTCCAGTCACAAAACAGGACTTGGAACAGTTCTTTGAGAGATTAGTATCATTTATTTTATTAATTCATTCAATTTATATGAACACCCATCCCAGATATCTCTTGGTGGCTTCCAGGAAATTAAAACACAATTAAAAGGTAACAAAACAACAAATAAGAAATAATATAGCAACTTAGATAAAACTAAGCAAGCAGCACAATCAGCCATGATATGGGCTCAACCACATACTCAGGTCCCAAGTTTGGCAGATTTGGCAGAACCAAATCTTTGAAGCTTTAGAGAAAACCGGTAGGGTTAGGTCATGTGAGCTTTGTGTAAGCCAAATTTCAGAAAAACATTTGTGCGAAACCCCACAAACGGATTATAGATATTTTTAAATGTTAGATTTAATGGGCCAATGCTGACACTTGACTTTTTTTTAAACACAACAGAATAAATTCAGGAGTCCAATTGGTAACAATGAAATCAGAGAAATGGTTATAATCATTGCTGGCGCACTCATCAGAAAACTGTGCAACATTGGAGGCTGCAAATTGCCTGTAAGTGTTTTCTAATTTCCTACAAGAGCTCATGACAAAATAATGCAATACAGATAGATCTTAGCAACTGTTAGAAGTTACAATGGACCTTCCTGGAGGCTACTTACAACCCAGATTCAAAGTTCTGATGAACAACCCCCTGTGTTCACATGACCGAACTTCAAGAGCTTGGCAATCAAGCCCCAGTTATGGCTAGTTTAGGCATCCCACAATCACAACTATTTTACAACAGTTTTGCTAAAAAACAGCATTAACTTCCAGTTTTTGGCAAAAATATGCCCGGAGCAAACGGTTGGTTTGTTTAAAGACTGCCACAAAAAAAGATAATAAAATTAAATGACTGTCATGACTTACAGCCAAAATGAGCAGGTTCCACTACAGGTGTAAGTTGAAGACTACCTGTATGCACTTAATGCAAATATGAAATTTCATTTAAGTTCCTCTGAGTATTACTGACTCCAATTATTAAGTTCCAGTTTGCTTGGAAAAACCTTTCCTTCTCTGTGACTCTGACAATTTCCTTTCCTTTATTCAGTTTATGCCCCTTAAGAATTATCTTCCGAATAATTATTATATTGTTTTCCCCACTCCTTTATTATTTCTTATCCTTATTCTCTTCTACTTGTGTCAGCCTCCTTCTGCTTTCTGTTTTCTTTGCTTGGCTACTGCTGTAATGTTATCCACCCAGGAAAGGATAGCATGGTCACTGGGTGAGGGAGTGTGCCACTTCCATATACTGCAGAGTACAATGGTATGCTATCTTGGCTATATATATAAGGCCCATATTAGCAGCCACAATAGTATTTTGCTCTTAAAATAGCTCACAGATGCTTGCTTCACCTCCCCTACTCCCATCCCAAATTAGATAAAGACAATCTGCAAGCCACATGTGGCTGTTGGAGTAATTTCCAAAACCCTCTGCACAAAATCACTTCAACTTCTGCAAAGAGATTTTGCCCTTTTTCCATTAGCTGCTACTTGGGAAAGAGAAGGGGTTGTTGGAAAGAGAATAAAATTAAGAGATGAAGCTCTTCTCCTGTCTCCTTATGGCATTTCCACATGCTATTACACCTACCCATTATGTAGGTCCTTGCCAAAGACTCTTGAGGAAATACAGTCCTTAACAGAAAAAGATTTGCCCATAAAGCCCTGAAGAATAGAGCAATATGATGCTTTCCAGTGAACTCCTGCCCAAAGGCTAAAATCATAATTAATTTCATATACATAATATTTTGATCAAATACTTTATTAAAGGGATGTCAAACTCAAGGCTGCAGGCCAAATCCAGCCATGGGGTGTTTATATCTGGCTCGTGGGGCCACCCTGCAAACAGCGAAGGACCGGTGCCTCTGCCAGAAAAAACAGAGCTTAGAGAGAAGGCCGCGCACCGCCTGCCCAGGCTCCGTATTTGGGCATGTTGGCCTCCTGCAGCCCTCTGCCAGTGAAAACAGAGCCCAGGGAGGCCACATGTGCCCCCCAGGCTCCATTTTCACTGGCAAAGGGCTGCAGGAAGCCATAGTGGCTGAAAATGGAGCCTCAATAAGTGACGTCAAACTGGACCTGCCCACCCTGGCCATATGCCACCCTCCCTGGCCCCCCAAGGTCAAACACAACCCTGATGTGGCCCTCAATTGAGTTTGACACCCCTGCTTTATTAGATTCATCAAATCCAAGAAGAAAACCTGATGGATGACTTGTAATAAAGTGTAATATAGGTAGTCCTTGACTTACAACCATTCTTTTAATGACTATTCAAAATGAAAATGACACCGAAAAAAGTGACATAACTATTTTTCACACTTGCGGCTGTTGCAGTGTCCCCACGGTCACATGATCAAAATTTGGATGCTTAGCAACTGGCATGTATTTGTGATGGTTGCAGCGTGATCCCCTTTTGTGACTTTTTGACAAGCAAAGTCAATGGGGAAGCCCAATTCACTTAATAGTTGTGGCAAGGCAAGTCATAAAATGGGGAACAATTCCCTTAACTGCCTTGCTTAGCAACAGAAACTTTGGGCTCGATTGTGGTCATAAGTCGAGGACTATCTATACATTTTTCTTGATTCATAGTTTTCTTTAAAATTTTCTCTTCATTTTACTACAGTAGGTTCCCCGAGATTCTCTTTGGTGCAGTATTAATATAGTGGGGTGGATTCTTTCCAGGCTGTTGTAGAAACCAAGAAACTGATATTCCAAGGCTTGAACAGAGCAGATAAAGCTGATGATGTGAAGATGTTCCTTTTGGCACTGAAAAATGCCCTTTTGCCAGAAGCTGTTCCTGTGCTGCTGAAATTCGTTGAGTCAGGAGAAGGACCTATCAGCAACATCGCTGTTACTGCTCTACAGAGATATCATCATTCATCCATAACTACTGAGGTAAATAAAAAGTACACAAGATTTTTTAGGAGTATTGGATAATGCCCCTTATCTGATGGTCCCTCATTGAGAAGAAAAAGTTGTAAATACATATGTGTATTTTACCAAAGAACCCACAAAGATTATGGCATTCTCATACAAAGTTCAAGAAAATGATGGGTATACCTTTTAAGTTTTTTTTACATCAGCAACCATTTTAAGCACCAGCTGTTATTCTGCCCTTCCCAAAAATTACCCCAAATTTGGCTGGATCATCATATTTTAAAAATGATAAAATCTTGAGATATGAAACCTTATAGAATTCTGGTGATTTCATGTGAGAGTTAAAAATTCTTACAATTGAAAATGTAATTTTAATGTATCTTGAGCTGTTTACATACGCTGTCTGGATTATTGCAGGTCCCATATTGCCAATTCTTGTTTTAAAATTTTCTATCCAAACTTGGAAAAGCTGTAGGCAATGTAATACTTGAACACCTTTCTTACTTTCAGATTTTCTTTCTTGTAAACTGGATGGAAACATTTTATCTAAAAACTTAGAATCAAATATCACTGATAATTCTATTAGAAGGAAGGTAAACATTTATTAAACAGAAGGTAAAAGGTAAAAGAAGTATTTATCAGAAGAAAAGAAATAGAAATCCACTGATGATTATGAAAAACTTAGATACAGGCAAATTTAAATTATTCAGTTCTTGTCCATTTCTGCATATTCTGTGAAAAGATACGGATGCCTTCCTCTTTTGTGACAGAAGAGTTTCTGTGTATTCATTGTTTTTGTAACTGAAACACTTTTATCTGAGAAGTAATTCTGATATACATTCCAGATGTGTTAGGCTACAAATTCCATTAGCTAGAAATAGTGGGAGTTGTTATCCAATATATCTTTAAGGTTAGAAAAGGGTGTCTAATTGATTCCTCTGGATATGGGCAGAAATATATTTAACATTTTGGGAGAAGAACCATGTTTTGGTCTTTCCATGTATCTGTCGCAACAAATATGAACATATTGTATGATCCAAGATGAAGTTCAATACACAGAAAGATGAAAAATAAATGAGATTTGAACTCAAATTGCTTGGTTATCTAGCAATTAATCCTATAAGTTTCAAGTTTGATGCATGATCTATAATATCTCAATATTTCTACCACTACCTAGTAAGATATATGTTAACCAAAATTCACTATTTTTCCTCCAGTTTAAGAGAATTGGGAGGAATAGGTCAAATTCCTTGGTAGTTATTGATCCTGAGACAATCATTTGAATTTTGATGCCATCCTAGTACACAGAAGGTATAGCATCTGAAGTTTTAAAAAAATCTATCTGATCTCATTTATGGGCGATAGGCTTTCTTTCCTTTCTTCTCTTCTTCTATCAGCTATTCAGTGGAATTGACCAGATTATATTTCCACCAGGTGAAAAAAACCATGAACAGGATTTATCACCAGAATTATAAAGTTCATGAGAAGACTGTACGAACCACAGCTGCTGCTATTATCTTCAACAGCAACCCGTCCTTCATGGAAGTTAAAAACCTCCTCCTCTCCATTGGAGAGCTGCCACTGGAAATGAATAAGTACATGCTTTCACTAGTCCAGGACATACTACGTTTTGAAATGCCTGCCAGGTATATCCAATATTGTTATTTGTGTAACCATGCTGCGATAGGACTGCTCCACAAATATTACTCTTGTACAATGGGATTCATAACACCTCCGCCACATTTATGCTGGGATAAAAAGCATAGTTTTTTTAAAAGAGCTTAAAAGTACACTGGCTAGCAGTCATATGTATTTCCTGTTCCTTCCTTAACAGAATAACAGAGTTGGAAGGGACCTTGGAGATCTTCTAGTTCAACCTCCTGTTCAAGTAGGAGATCTTTATCTTGCAATGATTTAACACTTAATTTTTTTTTATGTAGTAGTAGTAGTAGTAATAGTAGTAGTAGGGTTGGGAGGAATATGACTAGAAAAGTTAAGATAGCTTTACTCATCAGAATTTTTTTTAAATCAAGACATCCACGTAAAGGTAAGCAAAATGCTAACTCAGTTCTCTGATAGAATGATTGTGTTAGTGCAATATGCTTACTGTGATGGGTTTAAAAAAAATAACCAATTTTGGGGGTTTACACAATAGTAACAAGATGGGGTACATTAGTCTAAATGTGGTTGGCAGGTTTGTGTTTCATTGTGAACACAGAGAAAACAGATTTACACTACAGAAGAATTACGCAACATAAGTACAATTCTCATGTAGGCTGAACTATAGAATTTGAGCCATCAATTGGTAGCATAACGATGTGCATAGAGAAGTAGAAGTTTTTAAGGCTGAGATTATTTTACTGTATTTTTTAGCAAATAGCCATATCTCTTTAATCAGATTAATTCCTTAAATAAATTAATATCTTTTCTCCAAGGAAGGTTCTTAGTATGGATTTCAGCTCAAATAAAAAAGTAATGCTATTTTAAAATGTATCTTTTTGATATTTTATTGTAGAGGGAAAATGTTTTCTTCTCCAATAGAAATAAAATGTTTGTTTTTCAGCAAAATGATCCGTAAAGTTCTGAAGGACATATTGATTCATAATTATGACCGATTTTCAAAAATGGGTTCTTCTTCGGCCTTCTCTGGCTACTTAACACGTATGTAATGATCAAAATTAATCTTACATTATATTTGCATTTCTTGATTGTTTTGCCAAAATTGTAACTGCAACACGTAACTCTGTTTAATTAAGGTGACCAAGTTCTATCGTCTACATATAGCCTTGATATACTGTACTCTGGTTCGGGCATCTTAAGAAGAAGCAACATGAATATCTTTCTTTTCAATAAATTTGCTCAACTTCATGCCAGCCAGGTATGTCTCATGCACTATTAAAATAAAAACATCAGAAAAGAGCCTAGCCAACAGCTGGAGTCATATACAACTTGACCATGGAAAATTGCCTTAAATTACATCAAACTATTGTTTAGGACCATGCTTTTTGTGCAAATGGTTTAGAATTGCTTTAAACCGTATGCACGCAGAAGCATAATACCTCTCTTCTAGTCATAAAAGTGGTTTGGAAGATGAACAGCTTACTCTTGTCCTCTTAATTCATTACAGTGTTAAAGGTCCTGCTCATCATCCAGATATTTGAGTGGTGATGTTTCAGATTGAACCTGAATCCGTTTCCAGTTTCCTTCGATGACGTAGCTTAGAGTTTATTGTAACAGCAACTCCATCATTTTCTATTCCCTACTTTTTACATTTAAAATACTGTTAATTGGGCAAGTGGGGAAAAAAAAGTGTTTTCGCATCTTTCATAATTATGAGAAGTTGACTAGCTGCAGTTTTTATTACCTTGAATGTCCAACTATGTCTTTCAAATTTTGTAGAACCATAGAATGAGAAAGGATCTGGCGATCATTTAATCCCAACCCTTGTCACGAAAGACTCTGTAGTATTTGATGCATGACTAAAAGAATTTATATAAATCCCTCCAATAGATTTATAGGACATCTAAGAAAGTCTACTTCCTTGTCAAACAAGAGCTTCCATAAAATATTCTCGACATTGACCAAAATCTTTCACCTATTCTCCTCCCATCCTCCCATCCTGCCCTTTGAGGGTAGTTGTCTCCTTTCCTTTTCAATATAGCAGTTATCTTAGAAAAGTCTTGCTCTGCTTCTCAGTTGTAAAAAGGTGTGAATAAGAGAGGAATAATATGACAATCTTGTTGAATTTAGAACAAAATGTCCTTGCATGCACATATTTATTTTCCCATGTGCTGTGTGTTGCTGCTTTCTTTTAGGTGGTAATTGAAGCTCAAGGTCTGGAATCTATTATAGCTACATCTGCAGATGAAGGAGAAGAAAATCTTGACTCCTTTGCTGGTTTGTCAGCAATCATGCTTGATGTTCAACTCCGGCCAGTTACCTTTTTCCAAGGATATAGTGATTTAATGTCTAAAATGTTTTCGGCCACTGGAGACCCCATTAATGTAGTGAAAGGGCTCATCCTTCTGTTGGATTTCTCACAGGTATGTACTGTGAAATGTATGTCCTGGAAACCTATTTATTTGATTTAGTGGACCAGAAATATCAAAAAGAGCTTGCATGAATAGTGCTGAGGGGATAGATGTTTCATTTCTGTGCAACATGAAACAACTGTCTCAAGAACAGTTTCTATTATTAAAAATGTACTTTGAAGTGACTCTCTGTGTAGCTGCCCTGCACTGTAAGCATCTATGGGTCTTCTGTTCTTAGCTGGTTGAGTAGCGCAGTTGCATGGAATGGAGAGATTTTTCTTTACACCAAAGGGAAAACTCAAAATGGGAGTCTGAGAAGTAGAGACAGAAAGTATTTGTGTCCTCCTAAAACATTACTAATCTGAACATTTACTAGATAAGCAAGAAATATTATATGTGTTCTTTTTTTTATATACTTAGGCTATCCAGCTGCAATCTGGACTGATTTGCAGTGCTGAATTCAAGGGAGGTATGACTATCGATGCATCAGGAGGAATGGAATTCAGCCTTTGGTATAGAGAATCCAAAACAAAAGTAAAAAACCGGTGAGACATCTAATTTAGTTCTTGATGGAGATATTAATTTCATCATCAACATGAGGGATTTTAAATTTAGTTAGTGTATACAATTTTAAATCAAAATCTAAGGGACTGGTCTAGGTAAAAGTCAGCAGTACTTTTTCATGTGGCTGTTGATAAAAATAGGATTGCCAACATTCAGTGATGGATAAGGCGCAAGAATAATAATAATACAATTTTAAAACATTTCAAAAACTTAGACCCTTAGTTGAAACAGTAGTTGTATGAAATCATGTGGAAAATAGAGAAAATATAACTTTAGTTTTTCTGCAGAAGATTCTTTTTCTACCTGATTCTAAAAACCATCATTGAAACAGCCGGTATAAACTGTGATAGTGAAAACTTGAAATGTCTATTGTATCAACACGACACAAACCCTGCATTGCATACTTGCATCCCAACTTCAGTTGCAAGCTGATAATCATGTGAAGGTGAAGTTAAACTTTCCTCCATGTGTCTGTCAACTCACAACTGATGTTTATATGGTGTTCATGGCAATGTTTTATCATTTTCCCTCCATGGATCAGATGAACCACAAAATAGTAAAAACTGTTACTTATACCTTTGGTAGCTCAAACTTGTGTATTGTCTTTATCAGGTGTTGAATAAAACTTGTGTATTGCCCTATCAGCTTTGAGTAAAATAATTAGTGGAACAATACCTGAGAACTCTTGGGGTGAGCCCATATTTTTCTAATTGTGACATTACTATGTTCAGTGATCACAACCAGAAGGCTAGAGTGAGGAATGATGTAATTTGTCATTCAGCAAAATGTAGGGAATTGGATTTATCATTCCTGTCCTGTCCCAGGTTTGAATTTCTGAAACATCTGGAATTAATGTTTAAACTCTACAGCCACTTTTCTTTTTCTCCTCCTATCCTTAGCAACATCAATGTTTGACTGTGAGGAAGAATCAGTAATATAGAGGTACAGCCAGGAAAGCCAGTGTGAAATGAGATTTTTATACAGAACAATTTGTCTAAAAGTTACCCATTGGAGGAGATATTATTCCAATATAATATTCAATTTTTGACCACTTGTTTTCTTTTCACTCCTCTTTTGTTTCAGAGGAGCTGTGGCTATGGTTGGTAATTTCGTTGTGGATGCTATGTTTGTGAACTCTGGCCTGGAAACCACTACTGAAATCGAAGCAATGTTGGATTTTGTCACCACAGTGAAATTTTCGCAATACCCATTTTTAGTGTGCATGCAGATGGATAAAACCGAAAGTCCATTTAGGTAGGAAGCAACTAGAAATATTTATTGAACTGCCTAGCATTTTAATGCATCCTTCTGATTCTGGAGAAGATCATTATGTGTTAAATAAATAAGAAATTAGAGTGCAATTTATATAGGAGTTTGGATGACCCTTAAATTAGTCCCTAATTAAGAATTGTTGATTGTCCTAATTTCATTACCAATCCAGATTCCAACTTTCTCTCTGATAGACTTATCACCGTATTCTAGCAGTGTATGATCAATATACCACAGTGGCAATTTTTACAACCCCTTCAGCATTGCAAAGGAGATTGCACTTTTTTTCTCCAAGCAAAGTGAGGGAAAAAGCAAACATGATATGATCAAGATTGGTGCCATGATAGGCAAGTTTAGGGAAAGACATCAATCTTCCACAAAATGTTCACCACCACCCTAGAGGTATAGTCTAGAGAATTTTTTGATCTCCGAGAGGCATAGATTAGTTAACCAGGTCATCAGTTTCATGAAAAGACAGATTGATTGAGAAAATTAGTTTAACTCTATGCAAAATGGAATCTGTTTAAGACTAAATCTGACTACCTTGGAATTAATTGACTGAATCAAATGTTTTCTTTTTTATACTTCCCAAAGCACATTAACTCCTATCTATCACTGTGCTGTATGATGCTAAAGATAAATTGAACTTCAAAGATGTGTGACAGATACATATCAAGAAGATGAATAATGTAGGCTATACTAGTACCATTCTTTTTCTGGAAGAAGCTACTGGTAAATTTTAACTTCTCAGGACAGAAAAAAGGAAATAGAGGTTAATAAGGAATTAATTTCAGGAGAACTGAATGGCTTCCACATTGGCTTTGCTTGTTGGAAGCTGACAAAGATCATAAATGCTAATATATCTAGAGAGGCTGTCATGGCCAGAACTATGAGGGCTAGTCATAAGTACCATTCATTCAGCGCCATTGCAAGTTTGAACTGTTGCTGAACAAGTGGCCATTAAATGAGAATTATCTACAACTGTAGAGCAGTGATCAGCAAATTATTCAGATGCCATTGTAATGGTCTAAGAATCCTTAAAGACTACTTCCAAAAGGACACTAAATCTCATAATTTCAGACTTATTTTGAGAGGTATTTGAGATTTTATAGAAGAGAGTTTTCTCCACAGAAGAGATTTCATAGTTCTCACAGAAGATTATTATAATCTACTGAGATTAAAAAATATTTCTGGAGGAACCACATTGCCACTCTCTGTTGTGAGGAAAGTTTTTGAAGATTTTTTTTTAAATTAAAGGCTACATTCTTCTGAGCTAGTAGTCAAAATGTACACATTACTCTCCAGCCCTCATGCATTCATATGGAAGATCTGAAAGATACCACTATAGATTGCTTGAATGTAAGCATGGGTCATTTTTAAACATCTCACTTTTACCAGTAATACTGTTCCTATTACACCTGACTTTGGCTTTGATCTATGCAAGGAAGTTGTCAATAATCAAGTTTTCCCAAAGATTGGTTTTCAACCACATCTGACATTGTGTTCAAGGAAAAGTACCATTGACGTGTGTTGCATTCATTTTTATTCAACTTTGCTCTGGAAAATTATGGATAAGGAAAACTTAAAACATGATCAATTCCAATTGTTTATGTCATTAAGAATTATTCCTAAGATTATAACATGCTATTGCTCAAGTAATATAGTATAATCATATAACTACTATTTTTTGCAGGCAATACCTAACAAAATACGAAAGTCTTCCTTCTGGAAAGCCATATATCTCTCGAAAAAGAAAAGTGAACTTGTTGGCAGGTTCTGAATATCCCCTTCACCAAGAAAATTCCAACATGTGCAGGGAAGTTTTCAGTGACCAAGCTGATCTTTCTGAAGCTTGGTTTTGAAATAGGCACCTGATCTTGCATTTCACCAAAAACCTAGCTGATTCCGGCTTCAAGTTTTGCTACCTTCGTTTAGAACCTAAACCTATAATTTACAACTCTGTGAAAACTTTGTTGTATAGAACTTTAAGAGGTCCAGGATTGAGGCCCAGGATTCTGCACCGTGTTTACATATTTACATATATTTAAAAGATTTATTTTGGGTTTGTTTGTAACATGCTAGGAATACAACTTATTTCAAATCCAGATATTCATTTAAAACTATTAGAGGTCATAGGACATAATTCTGCTTGGATCTCTTAAGAGCATTTTCTGTTATTTAAGAGGAAAAATAACTTGGGGATGAGATACTTGATGGAACTGAAGTTTTAATCAGTTCCTCACTGTCTTCTGTAATTTCTAATCACTCCCTACACCCAATTCAAAATTGTTAGCTTTGGACAGAAAAATAAATAATACTATATGTGTTGTTTTACCTCTCTGCACCTCACAGCAATTTCAACAGCCATTTCAGTAATTTTAGAGCTGCTAGTGTATTTTCTCTTAAAGTCACAGGGTTCACTGAAGAGCTTATATAATTCTTGATTGCAAACTTTTCAAGTTGTCCATGCTAGGGACATTGCTTGAGAAAGCTGTGCATTTTAGGCAAATTTGCAAAGAAATATGTCCAGAGAAATGTGCATTACATTTCATTGTAAATACATACAAATTAAAATGCAAATTTTATTGTAAAATTTTAAAAATAACTTTATCCACTTTGATAATAACAGAAACTGAAAAAAATGCTAACAGAGTTTCACAATGAAAAC
This sequence comes from Laticauda laticaudata, assembly GCA_004320025.1. Lineage (NCBI taxonomy): Eukaryota > Metazoa > Chordata > Lepidosauria > Squamata > Elapidae > Laticauda > Laticauda laticaudata. The sequence continues at coordinate 15,336 of BHFT01067955.1, forward strand.
GAAACTGAAATTTGAACATTTAAATAACAAAAGAAAAAAGCTGCAATTAATCCAGTCAGAAGTTTCCTTTTCTCATACCGTATATACTCTCATATAAGCCGACTCGAAAACTATTTTTTTTTTTAAATCAAATTAGGGGGTCGGCTTATACGCACATAAATCACACAAACGAACTGACATGATGCCACTTCTCAGATCACGCAATATCATCGACATTACCATTCANTGACCGCTTTCGTGTTTGCGATCGTCACGTACAACATCAGAGTCTTTACATACCGGGTAATTAACTTCATATTGTTTCCTACACAAATGCTTTGATAATGAACCTTCATCAATGCATTGCATATTGATACTCTTTCGTTATCAGCCCAAACAACACACCATGGTATTTGGGGGTCAGCTTATATGCGAGTTTTTGCAAAATTCCTCATTTTGGGGCAGTTTTTTAAGGGTCGGCTTATACGCGAGATCGGCTTATATGCGAGTATATACGGTATTTATCATTTGGTGTTACAAGTCAAAACTCTGTATTGTTTCTCAAACCATACAAAATCTATGTTCATTATGGGAATTCTTGAAAATTACTCAATAAAACAAACACTATTTAAAATTTTATTTAAATTGCCCTTCTCAGCTATTTTACACTGAGAAATCATAACTTTAATGGAACCATAATAAAGTGGGTGCTATAAAAAATAAAAAAAAATCTTCTGTGCTAAAATTGCTTAAAGGGTTATTAGCAAAATCCAGCCAAAACATGTTCCTTTTGCAAGTATTAATTCAATGTGTAGATACATTTCTTTGAAGTCCCATTCATCTTAATGGTTTCAGCAGATGGTTTTTTGACTAGAATATATTTTAGATACTATTTACTGTTAAAGAATATTGGGTACAATTTTTCAGAAGTATTCGGCTCGTCTTACTCATTAGTAAATGCATTTTAAGATCGCAGCTAAGATTTAAGTTAACAACTCATGCGTTCATAATTTATCTTTATTTAACTTTCATATGCATATGGTGGGAAGACAATAGAGTTGAGAACATTAATCTTCCTCCCTCTAAGTCAAAATCTGTTACCAGTGTAAACAAACATAGTCCAAGCTGATGCTTTGTCAAGATCTTATATGCTGCAAGGAACAATGTGATAGTCATTCATCACAAAACTGGAACAGAAACCAAGGGAAAATCAGAGATCAAGAACATAATGTTTTTTTTTCCTTTCTCAGTTTATTATGGCTTTATAATCATCTTTTCCATATGTTAGGTTGGAAATGGATGCCTATACCACAATATGATGTAAGGATTTGTAATTTTTTACTTGAGTGGAAAATATCCCCTCCCTAGTTTGGGAAGTACTAAATACAATTAGCTTTAAATTAATCCATCTATGTAATGTAAAAATTGTTGTTGGCTTCCTTCCCCCACCCTTTCTAATAAAACTACCTTTTGTGGAATTGCCCTCAAATTCTCATTTCAAAACTGATAGTGAAATGAATAAAAAAACAAAATCTCTGAGTTAAGGAGTGCTTAGACATTCAGGGATTATCTAAAGATGACTAGACTGGACTAACATTGCAGTACAGATTTTCTGTTTATTATTTTGGTTTGGTTGTAACTAAAAAAAAAATCTATGATCCAGTAATGTTATTGTTTTTCTGCCAAAGTCTTGAATTTTTTTGGATTCTGTTTTGGAGCTTTGTAGCTGAGTTCATACAATAAACTATATTCTAGATCTTGATTAACAAAAGAACAGTTTATATAATGCCTCTCCAAATTAAATCATATTATGGCTCATACAACGTTAAGTCACTAGTGAGTTTCTTATAACGTGCAGACTACAAACTATTACCCCTTTTTATTCTAAATTAGCTTGCTGAGCAAATCCAGCCTATAAACACTAAACTGCCCATTATAACAGGTGCAATCAAACTTCGATAGGTAGCAAAGGTTAAGGAGGGATTTTGATAGATAAGACTACAATAAGCAGAGAACATCATGTAAATCACTAGGGCTAGATTTTAAAGGGAAGAAAGGATAGAATTTTTAATATTATAGACTTCACCACATAATAAAAGTTTTAAACTGTTAGCAGTAATTTTAGTCTCTTTCATACCTATACACAGAACTATGCCAATTTCAGCTGGATACTGCCAAATTTTCATTTCAGAATTCAGGTACTCAAAAAAAGAATGGTTTAATGCTATGGACAGGTTGGTAGACCATACACTGCTTCCTCCTACTTTACTTTAAATCCCTGTTCTGCTATGAAGGTCAGTGTAAGTCGATGCTGAGGGCATGGGAAATGGCCTTCCACATATGTAGTGGCATAGCCAGTAAGACATAGTCATAACTATTATTAAGCATTTCTGTTCTACTGAGTGTTTTTGCATACCTATAGTTGGCATACCTTACCAGAGTATCTGGCCATATCTTTCTATTATGTCTGTTCCATTTTAGCCATAAAAACCATATGATCAGTGTTGTAGTTATTGGTAAAATTATAAAAAAAAAACATTTGTAAGCATACTGTATATCGCCTCTTCTTTGCAGGTGCTATGTTGACCTATTTGGTAAACAATAAATTAGTTTACTTTATGTCTTTGCACCTCATACAATGAAATTAAATAACCATCTTCAGTGTACAAAAAAATATGACTATGAAAATAAACACAAACACACATCCTTCACTATACATTGAACTGAAAATCCCTAATATTGCATTAATATTGCACTATACAAATTTATTTCATTTATTTATTTCAAAAGTAAATAAGTTTGAAATAATAGAAGCAGATCTGCACTCTGTTTACATATACATCTGGTGGATTTAGTTATAGTTGTAGTATTGTATCTTATGCCTTACCTTTTTGAAAACAAATTTCTTACTTAAGGGTTTCGCAAGTTCCTAACTAGGTATTAGGAAAGCTTAGAATTTGTTCTTAGCAAACTTAGATATTTTCTTCCCACATAATTGTCAAACACTCCACTGGCCAAATTTTTTCAGAAGTGACTAAATGTTTTTATTGCTACTGTGTAATAATAATAAATATATATCTGATCTACCCAAAATATTGAAGCTTTTATTTAGTGTAATTTAATTTATATTATTTATATTTGCTATATATGTTGGCCACAAGATTTCAGGTTATTTAAAAATAATAGCACTGAACTTTGATCAGTGAGATGGATTTGATCTCCACATAGTGACAAAGTTCACTAAGTAAAATAGAATATTAGCGTTCTTTTGATGACGACCATAGAAGTTACAGCAATAATATTTATGCGTAAACTTTTTATTGGTTACGTGAGCAACACATTATCTCTTGATTGATCATCTAAATATTACTGTGATTTTAGAGGCATCAAACTGATGTTGGTCTTCATTTCATGTTGTGCTTTATTGCATTTCCTTGAATATAAAGCAGTGGAATAAATGAATGAAACTATTCTCAATGGATAGCTTAATGCTACCAGTAACACTGGCCTGTATGGAGCTGCTAAATTTGGGCATTGGCATAAATCATGCCTAAAAGTCAGTTCAACAGGTGGATGATGTTATGCTTTTTGATATCTGTTTCAAGATATTCTATTCATTTGGGACCTATGAAATAAATAGGAAAAATGTTACCCTTTTGTTTCTCATTATTTTATGTTGTTTGTTTTCAGTAGGTACACTAGAAAAGGACAATCTTGAAATCAGAGGCAAGAGCTGTCCTTACGATCTACTACTTAAAAAGAAAGAAAGAAAACATTGTGGCTAATTAATTTCCAGCGATACAGAAACTGAATTTGAAACCTCCAGTTTTAATGCCCATTTAATATGAAATACTTATTGTAAATGCAAAATAGCTGCAAAATTGGGGCAGTTTGGAAGAGTTGCATTTTATCATATTTTTTTGAGCTCCAAGTATTTCCAAGATGCTCAAAACAGCCTCTTCTAAATTTGAGGCAACTGTTCAATCTTTGCAGCTAGTTTTGTGCTCAATAGAGTGCCTTTGCAAATCTTTGTTTACCCATAAGCCACTTCACCTTCTGCATCATTCACCTTCTGCATCATTCACCTTCTGCATCATTGCAACATATATCTTTCAAGGACCTGTAAAAGACCTTAAGGCCATTGGAGGTTCAAGAGAACTTTACTAAAGGCCCGGTCCCACTGCACTTACGGATGCAAAGAGGATGTAAAACGTTAAAAAAAGCTTGCCATCCGTTGGAAACTTCATCGTGGAAAACGCGATGCATCCGTTGTGTACTCATTGCATACGTGTTTCGTACGCTCTATCCATCGAGCATCCGTCTCACTGCGATTTCATCCGCGCAAGAAGTTTTGAGCTGCACAAAACTTTGTGAACGGATGAACTTTCTGCTGTGTACGATGTAAATCCGCAACATACGAGCAACAAACGCTCATGTCCGTTATCATCTGTTAAACGTCCGCTGTATCCTCTCTGCATCCTCTGGGCATCCTCGCAACTCACATCCGCTGCAGCTGAAAACGGAAAGAGGAGAAGACAAAGGTACATGGACGTCTACACAGCGTTAGTAGCACGGAAATAGAAAGGATGCCACAGTGAACGGTTTGCATCCGATATAACATCTGCGTGGCATCCTCTTTCTTTCCTTTAGGCTACGTGATGCATCTGCTTCATTCCGCTATGCGTCCGCTTCGAAATTCTCCCCGGAACCCCTTCGGAGGTGTCATCTGCTTCCATCTGCTAGGCTTCCTATGAACATCTGTTTAACATCCCTGCTACATACTACCCACGTCTGTTCTTTCCGTTCTGTTTGTGCAAATTTTTGCCACTTTTTGGAGCGGATGACAACGGATGGAGCCACCCCCGAAATTTTGCTCGTCCGTTGTATCCTTTATGCATGCATTTTGCGTCCATCGGCCAGTGGGACCGGGCCTTAAGCTAGTGCAACTGCCCTTTGGAAGGATAGCACAAGCAGCAACTTTGTGTTCTTTTCAGAAAACAGAGTAAATTACAATTCATAATTATACAATTCATTCCTTGGCACTCATTTCTCATTTTTGTGGTTTCTTTATCTATTCTGCCTTCATTAAAGGCATGGCAGAGGATTCATTGCGTTAACAAATGGTCAATATTTTAAGAAATGGAGAATAATGTTAGTGTTTTTTAGTTCCTCTTGGTGAAGAGATGGTGAATCTTAATTGATTTATATTTGAGTTTATTCTTTATTTTGCATAACAATATTTGTTATTTTCCCCCCTCCCCAGATTAATAGATTTCTAATTCAATATTTTAAAATAATCCAGACAGAATACGGACAGGTTGTTCATAACATTGTTTACTGAAAAATACATTTTATTTGTTATAACATTCAAAAAATATACAAATCCTTGCTTATTTGCTTAAAAAGGTTGCTTCTTAAAGGACAGTTTATTATATATTCTTGCAATCCTCATACAATTATATCTTTGCTATGTGCAATACACATGAAGTGCAATTCCCAGACTGTCTTAGCAAGGTTTGCTGTCTTTCAATTCTATCAGTCTATAAGAGGATCACTTCAGATTAAGTCAAGAACTTGCAATGGGGTCATCTATGTTGAAAGCAGCAGTCATTTTCTTCCAGATAGTTTTCCTTAGACATTGCACAAGTAGCACGATTTTGTTAAAACAATCTTCAAATGCATTCTGCCCTTCACGTTTTATTCAACTACATTCATTTCAGACATTCAACCAACAGTCTCCTTCATTACCATTGTTCTTTCTTTATCTTACCATTCTTAAATTCCTTTACATGAACTTCTTTTTATCAAGACATAGGAGGAAAACCACACCATCCTCATTCAGTTCGGAAAAGCATGTTAGAATTACTAAGTTCTAATCGCTAATTGACAGCTGACATTTTGGTGCCACTGCAATGGAAAAAGGAATACCTTTTCCAGCCACTTCATACAGCAAAGGCATTTTTCAGTCTAAACAAAAACAGCTCTCTGAAGTAACTATGAAAGGAGAATTTAATATTTGCTGAAGTAATGCTGTAAAAGTCAATCTCAGGTAGAAATGTTCAACAAAACATTTCAGGTCTGAAATTACAATATAGGTAGTCCTCAACTTTCAACTTTAGGTTTATTGACTGTTCAAAGTTACAATGGCACTAAAAAAATAATTTATGACCCTTTTTTACATGATGTGCAGCATTTGCACAATCACATGATAAAAATTTGTGGCAACGTACATGCATTTATGACAGTTGCAGTGTCCTGGGTCATGTGATCACATTTTGCTACCTTTTGTCAAGCAAAGTCAACGAGGAAGCCAGATTCGCTTAACAACTGTACTACTAATTTAACTACTCCAGTGATTCACTAAACAACTGTGGCAAGAAAGGTCATAAAATGGGACAAAATGTAACTATATTGCTTAGCAACAGAAATGTTGACCTCAGTTGTGGTTATAAGTCAAGGGACTACAGAAGCCAGTGAAATTGATAGAACTTCTTTTTAGACTGTATTGTGGAAAACATCCCAACACTTAATTGATGCCTAAATATTTTGATTGAAATGTTTTGTTTCTGTAATAACAATATGAAATACCTGTTATATAAAAAAGTCAGTTTCTTAATCCTACAGTTCTAGAGAGAACTGTAACCTAATTTGACTTATTTATATATTCAAATCTAAAACTATCGATGAAAATATTGCTTCGTAAAGATATTCTTTATGAAAAATAAGGTTTTAAAATTTGGTTGTATTTATGACCTAGGTTGAACAAGATGAAATTTCGAATTGCTACAAAGCCTACATATAATAGCACCAAGCAAATATAAATATTTGCAGAATTGCTTTGGTGACTAGTTTCTTTCTCACAGTTATTTCCATCCAATTTACAGTATGGATACAAAATATATTTAATATATCTGAATTATTAATTTATCCTATAGTATATGAAATTACATTCTGTAATCTTAGTAATATCTTATTTACAAGCAGGTCAACCTGAAGGCAATCTTTTCCCAGATTTTTAAAGCTGCATATAAATAAATAATGGGGGAATGAAGTTTCCTTCAGGTAAAAAAGTTGGAACTATCCTTTACTGAAAAAGGTGGAAAATTGTGAATGAAAAATCTGTCACTAAAAACATGTTTCTTCTCAGATGAATGTCATCTCAATAGTCTTATGGTTTTAACATAAGATAAGGCCAGGGAAGAAATGGTGGACTGCAGATGTTTGCACAAAAAGAGGAGCTGATGACTGCAGTGGAATGAAGACCAGGTCTCTGAAACCAAAGGACTTGAGATTGCCACCAAGTATTCCAGACAGTTGCTCATCACAAGGAACCCATAAGATAGTGAACTTCTATGGTTTTAGAGCTTGGGGAGTTAAGGGAATAGCCATTTTACTCAAACCATGGTGCTGCCTTTGAAACATTATCGGAAATTGCTTCTAAACTGCTATTTAGCTATTAGACACCTTTGGATTGACAAGTTTTACTGCAACAGATGAGTTTCTGTCAATTCTTAAAGAAAAAAGTTTTAATTACAAGTTTAAGAACTTAAACAACTTTTTAAAAATAAACATCAAAAGGATGATTGAACTATGATTTTAGGGGGCTAAATATGAAATAAGACTATGCTGAAAATATATTATACAAGAGGAACAAGTTCCAGTTAATAATGGGAAGACTGAGATGAAAGTGGACTTGAAAATGATAAGCTACAAGAATGCAATGGAAAAGATGTTACACTGGGAACACAAAAGAAATCAGCTGATGTCCTAATAACTAAAAGAAGCATATAAAAGCAACAAACCAAGATAATAACCTGGATAATTTTCTGTATCAAAACAAGCTTGCCAATGTTTTGAAGAATTTTGTGAAAAGGGACAAAGAAAAAAAACTAAAAAGAAGTTAAGTTCCAATACGTTATTTGAAGAGACTAGATTAAGTTTATCAGAAGTAAAAGGAATATAAAGTTGGTTTATTTCATCAATCTTGGTCAAATTAAAACAGATATGTTATTAACTCTGATAACCCTTCATGGACTTTTGCTGACATCAAGACTATAATGATAAGGCTATAACAATTTGTCTATGGAAAATTAATGGGATTGGGAAGAATAAATAATTTGTTGAATTTTTAAAGAAGGTAATAAGTTATTAAATTGTTTATACTTGTTATGAAGATGGTAAGCAACTTCCTTATATATTTCTTTTTCTTTCCTATACTCATTTTTTCCTATTTCTTCTTTTCCCTTTCTTTTTAGCACCTTTTACTCTTTCTTTTTTACTTTTCTATTTTTCAGTTTGTGTTAGTTTTTATTATTGCAATGGTAAGCTTTAATAAAATTATTTAATTAGTGGAAGTTTATATAATTAATTATCTCTGAAATCATGAAAATACTTGTTTTTAATAATAATTAAGTGATGCAAATAACGATTGATTCTACAATTGATGAACAAGGAACTCATTTGCATATCAGGTAACCTAAGCTGAAATTTGCTTGAAATGCTGGAGCACTTTCTTCTTTGGCATTGTTCTGAAGAGTTTTCCCCTGAGAAAAGATTTTTATAGATATCTCTTCTAAATTTAAAAATAGTATATACCTTTTCATCATTTTTAGTAGACATAAATTCATGTTATAAAAAGCACTTGTTTGATTATTGAGTCCTGTACTGATTCTATAATGCTGCCTGCTAAAACAGTGAAAGATGAGGAGAAAATGCACCATGTGAAACATGAGGTAAATGTGAATGACTTGAAAATTATGGAGAAAGGAAAGGGAGTACCTGACACAAATTGCTCCTTTGGTGATGCCCCTCTTTTCAAATAAAATGTAATTTCACTCTGATTTTCAAGTACACTGGATAAAAATATAACCCTGAGCATCTGACAATAGAACTGGCGCTCTAACCATTCACTGTGTACTAAATTATTTATGTTAAGATATACATGTGGATGAAAAGCTGCATCTTGTAAACTACAGACTGAAACTTCATTGTGAGCACCAAGATGAAAAAAAGTATTAGTGTTTCATGTGCATATAACTAAGATAATTTTGCGCCCATACTGTCTGGCAGTCTGAAAATAATACATGAATAGTACATAAAATATATGCTTACACATATATTTTATGCAGCACATACATTTCATGAGAAACAAAAGCAGAGCAGTTGGGCAGTGCCATCAAAACAATATTGTATATTCATTTTTTCCTTTAAAATTAATTAATTAATTTAAAAACAAAATACAAACCAGAAAAATAAATATGTGAATCCCAAAACAATTGTCTCATTTTCACATTACATTATTTCATTCTTTAGATAATCTTTTTTTCATATAAAGCTACTACAAATTGAAATATTGTAGGTCAGGGTTATCAAACTAGCGACCTGTGAGCCGGATGCATCACACGCTGGCCATGCCCATGCCCATTTAGCAAAGGAGAAAAAATTCACAATAAGTCATGTGACAATGCTGTGGTGACATGAGTTTGACACCCCTGTTGTAGCTCATGTTAAATCACCTCTAAGGAGATCTGAATAAGCATTATATTTAATAAGCCTGTAGATACTTAGAGCTTTTTCATACATTCCACCAAAAGTATACGCATTAAAATGACAATAACTACAAAGAACCTCCTGTGCATGAATCTAATTTTTAAGGTGAATTGCATGTTAAATTTTTATGCAGTAGGAGCATAACTGGTCTTTCATTTACCATCACTTCTTTAAGCAAACTGAACTTAGATCAGCATGGAGAAGATTTAAATCATAATATGGATGAAGGAATTACAAATGAGTCAGAACTATGGGAATGACTTTAGTGGGGGGTTTGTGTGTAAGAGCTTTAACAGAAATATGTTTTAAAAAATAGGATGGTCCATCTAGCCTTGTGTTTTCAATATGTTAAGCTCAGTGTTTTAAAACAGGACTAGAATCAAGACTATTACTGTATGTAATTAAGCCCCACTGTACTGAATTCTGGCCCAAAACCATGAAGAACTTTCAGTAAAATGGGAGAAAAAAAATAAGACTTATTCTTAGGATACCATGGCTTATTTATTTTGACTTTACACCTGAGTTTAGCTATTGACTATTTAGTCTAAGAATCTCATCTACTAATTTGTAGCACTATATTGATGAACTGCCAGCCACATTAAGCTAACTGGAATCTGTATACTATGTGGATCATATGCCACATAATACCCACTGATATGGTTGTGGGTAGCAGCAGTGTTTGCAATATACCTAACCAGAAGCAGAATACTGAAAGGGAATCATCACTGCTTGGCCAAGGATCTCTTAAAATTGATGCAACTAATACATCTTCCATTTGATTTGTAAAATTAAAAACTCTTGCTTCACCTGTGGCTTTATAGTTATAATCAGTTGTAGAATTTAAGATACAACACTGTGTTTTCAGAACCTTCTGGGATGTACCCAAGCTTTAGGGACAATATGTGGTTCTATTGCTTTTAGTTGTATACCCCATGTTTCATATTGTACCAGATATATTTTGGTATTTATACCGTTTGCACTTAAATATCATTCTGAGTTTGTTCAGGATTTCCTGCATGGCTCTTTCCTAGTTGTACTTAAAATTGTCATACCTACACCAAATAAATCTCCTATGAGAATTTTCCATTTTAAAGCTCATTAAAATCTTCATTCTTTTTCCTTCAATGTTTCAAGGGGTATATTTTAAATTATAACGTAATGCCAAATATTCATTAGTGGATTAGAATACTAACTGCAAATAACTAAGTTAAAATCTCAAACTACTTTCTAAAATAACTTTTTGAAATTCATATATTTGTAAAAAAACAAAACAAACCCTCCCACCTTAAAACTAATTCCTCATATAAAGATGAAAAAATGTGTCTTCTTCTTTGAAATAATAACGAAATACAAGACACACTTTTAACTGTTAACACACTTTTGGGGGTAGCTGCATGACAATCATACAAGCACAATTTATTCTATATGAAGATACAGTAGTAAAGAAAGCTTAACCAGCTGAATGACTGCTTGCTCCACAATTATTGAAGGCACCAAGAAAGTGTAATAATTTGTATCCCTTTTCTAGATTGCTGATATTTAAACAAAAAAGTGCAGTTAAAAGACTCCTTTGAATATAATTTAAAGCAGCATTTAAACAGAATAAATAACTATATTTTCAGTTATTTCCACAATCGGTTTTAAGGGGAAGCCATTAAATAAAATATATACTTTGTTAACTGTATTTCAGTGAACTCTGTTAAAAATAGGAACTGAAACATATGCATGCATTTGGCAGTTAGACCCATAAAACAATAGGTTTTAAATCCAAGTAAATATCCACAGAATTTGGCTTAATATTCAAAGAAACGTAAATAAAACAATCTAATGATCAGCGGAACTTCAATACATTTAATTCAGGATTCATTTAAAAAAAATGTACCTAAAAATATCCTCAACACAGTTCCTACCCAAATTACCTGAAACCTTGCAAGATCTGAAGATTTCTAAAACTTAGCACACTCTTTTTTTGCCAGAAAAATCTTGCACTCCCTCCTCATATGATACTGCTGAAGTTTCATGGAATTCTGCAGAACTTGCAAGATTTGGGCATTTAAAAAAAACTATTTTTGAGGACTAAAGATACTGCTGTAGGGCTGGTGTTTGCTTGATAGCTATGGATGCTATACAGCTACCCATAGCTGATTGGATTTAAGCAGCTTGGGAGTTAACTAGTTTGAACTAAACTCAACTAATTGACTACATACCTATTATGTAATGAGATCCTAATTCAGCTGCTATTGAAGATTAACCCTCAAATAAAAATAGCTTCAATGGGAACTACATAAGCCTAATATAATTGGTTATTATTGGTAAATTTTGAATATATTTGAATATTTTAGCAAAACTAAGAAAAAACAAAATTTTACTTCTTTTACTTTTAGATGTGTTTTCTCCAAGATAATGGAAAGATATCAAAAGTGTATTAAAACAACTTTAAGAATAAACTACACATACATAGTTATATATAAAAACAACCCTATAGTCACTTTTTTAAAAACAGAGAAACAGATTAGAGTAATAATTCAAGCTTCCCAAGCTTTTTTTTTTTTAAATTTGCAAATAGGTATCTGCAAAACTATATCAGCATCTTATTTCTTCACTCAAACTTGTTTTTAGTTTGAAAGCAGTAAGGGCTCCTGATTCAATATATGCATTTGTAGGTAATTTGTAGTTAGCTGTGTATTGCACAGTACACTAATTATAGCTTCTACATTTAAAAACTTACAGAAAATACCACAATTCAATCATTTATATTTGAATAATTAAATTTCTACATAGTTAAAAATGAGGAAACAGCTTATCAAAACATGAAAACAATGTAACATATGTTTTGCACAAAGCAATGCATTAGAAATACATCAGAGGACAGCTATTTAAACAAAAATTTAGAATTACCAAGTACATTTCAAATTAAGGGAGACAAATTCTTGTTCTTTGTGCCTGTGGGATAAAGCATAAACACAGACATTAAATGTTTGATTTTACAAAATCGTTATATCAATGCAAGATGTTATATGACCTTTCTTGAACTTTGAATTTATAACTTTAAGTAATTTCCTCACCTTCACCATATCTTCATGACCCTTAGAATGGTTCATATTATGCTAAACATTGTCAGTTGTTATTTTACAGGAGAAAATTACTGTATAAAATTTAAGGCGATCCCTGGTGTTATAATTTTTATACATGATCTAATAGTTTTGCCAAACACTTATCATCACAGAATTTAAAAACTTTATTTTAATGTTTCTGTCAAACAGTTACATGAAATCCATAAATTTTAAAGCAAATTTAAATCCATAAATCTTAAAGCAAATTTAACACCACGGCTTCCAATTTCTGCCCCTATTTGTAAGACTTGCTGAACAAATACACATAATATGGACACATGGATAACTGGCACAATTCTCCAGTATTTTGCATGCTCCAATACTTTAAGAAAAGTAGCTTTAGGTGGCTGAGAAATGAAAGTTTATAGTTGTTTATTTTGGCTGAGGATTCTGAATGCAATTTAAAATGAACAAGGAACTTTCTCTTGTTTCTGCCCCCCCTTCCAATTCTCCAAAAATGGTGAAAGAGCCTTTGTACTGGATTATAGGTCCTGAGGTAGCAGAGAGACAAGTGCTCCATGTACTTTGTTTTCTGCTATTATGACACTCCTGCACTCCAGATGCTGTTGCCTCCTGCCACCCTACCTAGCCTCCCTCTTAGCCCAGTACAATATCAAAATGAGACTTTCTGCTCCTTTGGGGGAAGTGACAAAGGCCTTCAAGGAAGGAACTAATAATGAGATGAAGTAGGGAGTCAGAGCATAATAACATAATTAAATTTTAATTAAATTAATTAAAAATACTGAGCGCACATATTCCTTGACTTACAACCACAATTGGGACCAGAGTATCTGCTGGTAAGCAAGGTGGTTATTAAGTGAATTTCACTTGCTTTTATGACCTTTTTTGTGATGGTTGTTAAGTGAATCACTACAATTATGAAGCAAATCATAGGTTATTAAGCAAAACTGACTTCCCCCCATTGACTTTGCTTCTTGGAAGCTGGCTGGGAAAGTGGCAAATGGTGATTTTATGACTTAATTTTAAACATGTTATAATGGAGATGCTGTGAAATGGTAAAAAATGGAAGGAATGGTTGTGAATCATTTCTTCAGTGTTGTTATAATTTCAAACAGTTCACTAAATTAATGATTGTAATTCAAAAGCTGTCTGTACTGTGTGCCTCTCACTTAAAAGAAAACTTTATTCTATAAAGTCTTATAATTTTTTCTAAGAAAGACTGGAGGTTTTGTACTGATCTACAAGTGTATCTCAGAAAAGAAAAGCATAATACAGTTCAAGAAAATTCCTTGCCAGGAATTTAGTATACTGCTTCTCCATGTCTAATCTATTCTGTGAAGTGAGAGCCAGAGTTGACATTATTTCAATAGCATGTTTTAATACAGTATTTGGCAGGCACAGCTAATTGCACTCCAGATCATGATTCTGTTTGAAAGGAGGGAAAGTTAACTCTTTCCTCTACTGAAAATCCCCTCTAACAGAACAAGATAACCTAATACATATTTAAAAGCATTTAAAAATGACTTGATGCAAAAATAGCTTGACATAACTATTTATTTACTATTACCAAAACTAAAGTTAATTTTTGTAGGTAGGATTCTTATATTTTATATTAAAGATATTATACTTTATATATTACATTGTATTCAGTGTAATACCTATTATGTTCTAACCAAGAAACCCACAAGTAAAGCTCAGCTTCTTATCTGCAGTACATAATGGGAATAAAACGTTACCTATGGAGTTTCTGTCAAACGAGTATTAAAGCCTTACTAGAAAAAAGCTTAGAACTCCAATATGAAAATGAATAGTTTCATGTATCAGTGTTGAAACAGGCTCAGTGGCTGGCAGTATTTCTTTGAAGTGTATAGTTTGAAGCAGGTGGTGGACCTGCAGTCTCACTACTTCTGTGATACGTTAAAGCATTACCATACTCTCTCTTTCTCACATACATCTTGTATCTCCTCTAAATTGCTCTCAGAAAACGACCACTGATCAGGTTCACCTCATTTTCCAAAAATTCTTCTGATGTACAGTGTCTTCCTCTTATTAGAAACCTGAATATATTTGTTCACTTTCTCTCTCTTTCCATTCTCTTGGTGAAAACAAGATCAGAATGATTATAAAGTACTAAGAAATAAAACCTATTGACTATTCTGAAAGCAGAGACTGCTTTTGAACAATCATGGATGGTTTGGTTTTAATTTTTGCAGTGAGCACAGAGTACTCCAAATGTTACTTCCCAGTTCTTTGATTGCACAGAAACCTACTTCAAACATGTCACAGCTGTATTTAGGAATATATTCTGAGTAGAAAATGTATAAATTGTATGAACATCATCATGCATGTGTGCATGAATATGTTACTTCTTCCCTTCAGTTTTTGCCCTGAATGTAAGCCTATTGATGAATATTCATGCTGATGTTGAGACTAATGTCTTTTATTCTATTATTGGAACATCATACTGTATGTTACAGAAAGAATGTGTCCATAAACATGGATGCTGCCAACAAGGTTTTTGTTAAGACACTGGACTAGAAACTGGGTGACTATCACTTCTAGTTCTGCCTTAGGCACAAAGCCAGCTGGGTGACCTTGGGGCCAGTGATTTTCACACAGCCCTAGGAAGAAGACAGTGGCAGAAAACTTGCCAAGAAAACTAAGAGACTTCTCCAGGCAGTTTCTATGAGTAAAAACTGATGAACGGCCAGAAGGAAGGAAATATCTTTGTCTTTCATTTGTAATTTAGCCAAGTTTTATCATTCCTTGCTATGTTTTGATACACAAAATGCCCAATATGTCTTGATTACTATAGTAAGCAAGCTGCAAGTATTTGAGACCTAAAGTTAAATGTATTTTCATTGTCCCATTTACAAAATCTATTTTACAAAATGTGGGTATATGCAACAATTGCAGTTCCCATTTCTTCTGTTCTCCCATCAGGTCATAAGGAGGGAAAGAGAAAAAAATAACTATAAATGCCTTTTGAAGCTATTCCTAGGAAGCATTCCTTGTCTGCAAGGCAGTATTACAGAGGAGACCAGGGAAGAATTTACTTTCCCTCCTAAGTTACTCTCCATTGCCCGTTGCTCTTCAATATTTTTTCGCCTCAAGAAACAGTTATTGGACCCTTCACAAAATAGATTAAGGGGTAGCCTCTATTGCTGGTGGCCTAGACATCATCATCTTTCACCTACAACCCTCCCACTAAAATTCCACCTTTTTATTACCACAAAAATCTGTTTAGCGAAGGGAATGTATATATTGCACTGTATTTTTTTTTTCTTTGCTAGTGCTAGGAATGGTTGTGCTACCAATCAAAATAACCTGCCAATGGTACAAGATCTCTCTCTCTCTGGTCATAGCTGGCTCGTGTTTTGCAAGGCTTGTTCCCCCCCCCTCCCTCAGCCCCCTGCCCCTCTCCTGACGGGACCTTTGGCAGAAATGCCACCTTTGTTGTGATAATTAATCGTAACCGCAAGGCAACTCACCCGTCGTACCCGCATCTCTCGCATCTCTCCTGGCCGGCGCCCCATCACCGGTGCTCCACGACGAAGCGCATGGTGGTGCCGTCGAAGGACGGAGGCGCGATGATCCGGGGGCCCAGCGGCTGCGAGGTGATGCTGATAAGCGGTGCTTTCCCGTCGCCAGGAGCCGCTCGCGGGCACGGTGGCTGCTGCGGGGTGCCCGTGGGCATGTAATACGGGCTTTCTGCGGCGGGGCTGGCGGCGCTCCTGGACGAGGTGGCCGCAGACCCCAGCTCAGGCTGCTGGGAGAGCTGGCCCTGCAGTGCGCTGGCGGACAGGACTGCCGGCAGTAAGCCCGGGTAGAACATGTAGGCTGCGGCCGGGGCGCCGTAGGTTCCAGCGGCCGCTCCCAACGCCAGGGACGACATGGGGATAGTCATGGGGGCCAAGGCCGGCGGCGCCGGCGCCGAGACCGGCAACGGTACTTCCACGTACTGCCCTGTTTCGGGGTCAAAGAGGCGCCGCTTCTGGGGCTGCGGCTGGGGCTGCAGCGGGGCGTCCACTAAGTAGCACTGGCCCGTGCTGAGGTCCAGCAGCACCTTGCGCTGCATCTGAGACGGCGGGAAGGCGGCGGGTTCAGCGGCCACGGGCGGCGAAAAGCAAAGCAAAGGCGTCGCCGGCTGAGTCGCGCCTGTCAGAGCGGCCGCCGCAGCTGCGAGGGACAGAGCCTGAGGGAAGATGTGCGCCGGAGATATTTCCAGCGGTGGAGCAGCCGCCGCCGTCACCGTCGCCGCCTGGAGTTGTTGCTGTTGCGGCGGCGGCAAGGGCGGCAGCAACTGTGCCAAAGGCTGAGGCTGAGTGGTGGCTGCGGTGGGGCCAGGGCGCTCCTCTGCGGGCTGCTGCTGGGGCGCCTGGTTGAGGCTGGAGCCTGCCACGGACCGGGCCAGGTTGAGAGGCTGGGCGGCAGCGGGTGAAGCAGTGGCGACGAGGCCTGCGCGGTCGGTTCCTGCTGCTGCTTCTCCTCCGGCGCCAAAGGCCACCGGTTGCTCGGCGGCGGACGATTCCTTGAGCGAAATGGCCAAGTAGTTCCCGCAGTCGGGAAAGGTGGGCTTGCGGCTCCTGTCGGGCTCCACCAGGCTCCCCTGCCGGCTGCCAAATAACTTGATGGCGCGAGGCCTGGCCTGGCCTTTTAGGCCTCGTGGCGGGGAAGGAGACGACAGCACCGGTGGTTGATGCTTGGCCTTCTGGGCCTGCGAGTTAAAAGTTAAGGTGGTCCTAGGGACCACAGGGAGTCTTTCCTTCTCAGCAGGCCCGGGGTTTCTTGCGGCAGATTCTCCGTAGAGGCCTGAACCACAGGCTCGTTCTCGGGTCAGGCTCTCAAAGGCTGCTGTCTTGGCTGAGACCTTCTCTATGTTCTTGGTTGGGTTGGTGAATCTGGCACAAGGATGGCGTTCTGGCGCGGATCTGCTGGGAGAAGTTGTTAATCCCACCATCTGAACTCCCTCCTGGTCCTCAGTCTTGGCAACCATCATCGATTCTTCCCTAACAGTGTTTATGGTTCCTGTGGTTTGCTCTTCGCTGGCAATGAGGCTCAGGACATGGCTATCAGTTATCGGTAATGGGTCACTCTTTCGTTTCCACTCATTTTTACTGAAACTGTACAGCTCTTCCATGCTCCGGACTGCTGCTGTGAGTTTTTGCAGAGCCTTATGGTTTGCTGAGGCAGGTGCCTTGGTCACCTCTTCTTCTTTGGGAGATTCTTCTTCATCCACCACCAGAGGTGCCACTGTGTTGCTTTTCTCAGTTGTCACAGGCTGCTGTGGTGGCGGATGTGACTGCTGCCTCCAGGGCACAGATGTTTTGGAGACTATCTTCAATACAGCAGGCTGGCGAGGGTCACTCTTGTTGGGAGCAATGGTGGCTACTGGCAGCCTTCCTGAGGTCCTGTGTACCAGGATAGTTCCTTCTTGGTTGGAAGGTAGAATCTTGCCTCCATTAATTACTCTGGGCCCCATCTCGTGAGGTTTGTTGGGCTTCTTGTCTTCTTTACTGTTACTTACTGCCTGACAAGTTATCACCATGGGAGACAGAGACCTGGGAATGCCTATTGACATTAGCTGTTTGGATTTCTGGTCAAAAGTTCCCTGGTCAGAGTTAATACTACCTCTGTCACTGTGGTTGTCTCCTGACTCAAGACCATAACTACTCTTGATTAATTTCCTGACATCTCTCACCTGATGTATAGGCCCTTGGACTTTAGACTTATTTTCTCTTACATCACGTACCTGAAATTGAGGCAGTTTGTCCATAATCTCCCCTTTTATTTGCTTTTGCAGTTGACATCTGGTATCAACAGCTGTCTTGAAAAAATTGGAGGCATTTCCAGCTATCATGGGACTGAGAAGCTTAGTAATATTGAAAGGATTATCTTTGTTCTGCTCCACACTTCCCAAGCTTATCTTGATCTCTGGAGGTTTGGGCTTTATCATTGTGGTAGCAATAGCAGTCTGAGCTGCTGCAGTTGTCGCTGTAGAATATTTTGTCACATGCAAGTTATTATTATCTTTGACTGTTTGTTGAATATTTGGAACAAAAAGACGAGACATTTTAGTTGCTTTATTAGCTGTGATTTCTCCCATATCAGCCTTCCAATCACCTTTGAATCCTATTTTCAGTTTTCCCACAGGAACTTTTTCCTCTTTTTTTTCTGCTTCTTTTTCTTTCCATGTTCTAAATGCACTGTTCTGGCTACGGAGGAAAGTTGCCTTGAGTGTTTCAGAGGCACTTTGTTTTATTTTACATGCCTCTTCTAAAAATGTTTCTGAAAGGCTTCGATTTAGGCTAAAAGTGGCCTCCCGTGGAGTAGAGGGCTTGGAGGTTGGTGACTTGCTATCAAAAAATTCCCCCAAATCATCCGCTGTTACAATAGTGCAATCAGAGCTGCCTTCTGAATATCTTGAATTTTGTCTTTGCAGTCCCCCATTCTTTAACTTCTCCTTGGTAGTGCTATCTACCTCTTTAGAAGATGAGGAATTTGACATACCGGAGTATGTAGTGTCTGTAATCTCTCCCCTTTCCATTTTGAACTCATGTTCCTGTTGCATCTTCTTTGAAATAACATTTTTGAGGAGGCTAGATGCAAATTTTGACTTCTGCAATCCTTCCATGGTTTCTGCAATGATTCCAGTTTGTTTGCAGTTTTCATTGCCCTGCTCCTTTGGCAGTGTTTCTGTAACTCCATCTGTGCAACTTGACCCAACAGCAGCATTTTCAGAAGGTTTAGCAGGTCTGGGGACACCCGCATTAATATTGCTGCTGAAATTCAAAGTCTCCAGCAAAGTAACAACTCGGGAACCTGCCTGGACCTGTTTTTCAAAGCAACGTGGTGTTTCGACATGCGTTATTTCCCCATCAAGTTTACTGACAACAAATTCCAATGCTTTAGTCTGTGATTTATTGGAGTGAATGTAGAAATGGTCACTGGCTGTCTTAGTCCCAGAGTTTCTTTTCCATCCAGCAGATGCAGTGCTGCTTTTGAAAAGATTCTGCTCTGCTTTCTGTCCCAGACTGCTGCACTTTAAATCCAAGTAAGTTGACCATCGGTTGATTCCTAGATTGTGATCTGAAAGAGATGTGGAAGACTCACTGGAACTCAAGTTCAGGGTATCAAAGTAGGGATAAGCTAAGCTCCGAAATGCCCTTGCTGTCAAGCTTCTTACTTCTTTATCTGCATCATCCAACTCACTTACCACGCTGGAGGCACCACTTGAATATCCACCCAATTCTGTTGCTTTTATAGCTGCACACCTTGTTTGCAAGTGTGCAGGAACTGCAATAAACTTTTTTGCATAGTCATGAAACACATCTTGTTTGAAACTTGAATTTTGTTCATGAGCTGTGGAGACACACAGGCTCATGTCGCCTTCATGCTTGGCAGCGTAAATAATGTTTTGCTTTTCATGCTGGTTGCTAGGCTCATTTATAGCCCTGGAAGTTGGTTTGATTGATAGGAGTATCTGGCCTGCAGAATTCTCACTCATGTTGCAGAGGTTCTTGGACTGACTTTCTTCCGAGCTGGCGCATTTGTCTGTGCTTGGAGTATCATTTTCAGAATTAATGCTGACTATCTCTGTACTGCTGGTATTATCAATACTGTCTGTCTGATTATTAGGATCACTGGTGGTTGTGCTGAGATAACAGCTATTATCTTCTTCTGTTTGTGTGTCTGCAAGAGTTTCTTCGCTCCCAAAAGAAGCATAATCTACAAAGGAATAAATAACATTGTTATCCTCAAAGTCCCACCGAGAAGCTAATCCATAGTCAAAGTCCATGTCATGATCTACTTCACTAAGCTGTATTTCATGGGTGGTAATATAATGTGCTTCATCATTATTACTATTGTTGCTTTCACTGGCATAGCTGGGTTGTGGCTGTAATAGCTGTGAAGCATGCCGGCCTCTTCCTCTCTCATTGCTCAGACAGATTTCTTTACAGTCTGCTTCATCATCTTCATCGCTGTCATACCCAAATGAAGAGGAGGTTTTCCCCCCTCTTTCTAAGTCATCCATTTTTAGTAAATTCCTTGTATTTTGTATTGGTGAAGGACAAGATGATGAAGAGGATTCTGGGCAGCCATGTGTATAAAGCTGAACATTGGAGATAGTCGGGGACAGAGTGTCCTCAGACCCTTCTGAACTGATGCCAGAAATCCTTTCCCCAACCTCATCAGCTTTCATCCCCATGGGGGAAAGAGTGCCTTCCATTTTAGATGTATAATCCAGAGATTCTTGATTCGCATATTTGTCTGCCAACATTTTGTTAGCCAATCTGTTAATCTCACTGATCTCGCAAGGTCCATTTTTAGGTCTGATAAAGGGCACTTTACTTCTATTCCATTCTAGATTCAGCTTTAGAGTCTGGGGATTCTCTCCTGTCCCTCCAGGGTAATCGTAAATTTCCACATATTTTGATTCCTCAGCTGAGGAAATAGATGGCTCTTGAGGATGACATGTGATCATTTGACTGTTGCTTTTTCCAGCATTCTCTTTTTGAATTACTATCTCTTCAGCAGGCAGCTCTGTAAATACTTCCATGGTGAACGCTTTCAAGCTGATTGAAGGGAGCAACAAGATTTGGACCCAGGACCAAAGTCAACAGAGAGAGACACACACACACATATACACACGTTTCCCCAGTGGTTCCTAACTTTGTTGCTTGTAGTTTAGCTGTAGACCTTGGAGAGTTGCTTGATAGTGCTGGGGGTAGTAGGCTGGGTGGCTGCTGTTGTCTCTGTGGAGATGGGGGTGCTGGTAACTGCCGCTGCTGCCAGTGTCTTATTCCTGAGCTATGAAGTACAGTTGTTAGTTTGGCATGAAGAGCTGTCAGTCTGAATGCCATTGGTAACAGAAGTAGCAGCATTAACAGCATCTGCCACTCAACTTTCCCAGACATCCCAAAATGAAGAGAAAGCATATGGAAATTCTTATACTTCTAGTTAAGGAATATGTAAGCATGTGAGAAGGATTCACGTAATAGTTTTAAAAGATTATTGGTTTTTGAATGATCAAAATGAAAGAAAAAGCAGCTTTTATTGCTAGAACAATATTTTTAAAAATATTACCTTGATAATAGTTCAGTGGGCAAAAAAAATCTGACTTTAATTTTAATAAGACATTAGGAATTTCAAATGACTTGTATTTTTACTAGTAATTTTTAAAAAGCACTTTTTCCCAATTTATGAAACATTATTTGTATTTTATACAAAAGCATTTAAAGAGGGTTCCCCATCCTTTCCTTTTTTAAAAAATAAAAAACAGTGAAGCTCCATATAAACATACTTCTTCCAACAAAAATACTTCCAACATACAGAATTGGAACAATTCTTAATATGTCATGAACTAGAGAAATAAAACTAATTTTAACTTGCTCTTTTTTTATTAAGTTGCTTTAGAACTGTACTTAGCTAATTATAATTATATTATTATTAATTATATAAGCCACAATTCCAGTTCCACTTGAATACTATTAAAATAATACCGTCTCAAGCTTCTCTAGTGTAAGTTGAGTAGACTTTATCTGTTACAAAGAGGTCTAATACAGAAGAAAAGCAATATGAAAAAAACATTTACCTTTTCTTTGATTTTGTAGCATTAGTCCAAGGGATATTAACCAGCACCTTAGATCTTGAAAAATTTTCTTCTTGTCTTCAGAGGTTTTTAAAAGGATGTGAAGGAGATAAAGAACAAGCAATGGGAAAATACCAAACTAGTTTGATTTTGATAATGACTTGTTCAGAGGAAGAAAACTCTGAAGCATTTTTGCCAGATCAGTATAGCTTGCTGGGTCAAAACCATTATCTATACATAGACTGTGTGTCATTTCAACAGGGTGAATAAAGTACTATTTTAAACTACTGCATTTGTACATCGTAAAAATAAATGTGTTTGACTGTCATTCATTGCAGGAATCTGTGATCTTCCTTTATATATTTTTGCCTCGTTCTTCTATGTTTAAATACTTAAATATATTATGCATAACATTGTTATGATATTGTTGAAGTAAAATTAAGTGTGTGCAATAAAGTACTGTAAAGGAAGTTAGTTAGAAAAATGAAAGTATATTTTTTTAAAAAGTAAATATTTCCCTTTTTTGTGTCTTAATATAATTATTAATAGAATAATAGCATTCTTTATTGGCCAAGTGTGATTGGACACACAAGGAATTTGTCTTGGTGCAAATGCTCTCAGTATACATAAAAGGAAAGATACATTCGTCAAGAGTCGAGAATCATAAGGTACAACACTTAATGACAATCATAGGATACAATAAGCAATCATATTATACTAGGATGCAGTCAATATAAATCATAAGGATACAAGCGACAAAGTTACAGTCACACAGTCACAAGTGGGAGGGGATGGGTGATAAGGAGTGATGAGAAGATTAACAGTAATAGTAATGCAGATATTGTTGAGGGAATGGACAGTGTTGAGGGAATTATTTGTTTAGCTGAGTGATAGCATTTGGGAAAAAACTGTCCTTGTGCCTAGTTGTTCTGGTGTGCAGTGCTCTATAGCGTCGTTTTGAGGGAAGGAGTTGAAACAGTTGATGTCTGGGATGTGAGGGGTCTGTAAATATTTTCACAGCCCTCTTTTTAACTCATGCAGTATACAGGTCCTTGATTGAAGGCAGGTTGGTAGTAATTTTTTCTGCAGTCCTAATTATTCTCTGAAGTCTGTGTTTGTCCTGTTGGGTTGCAGAACCAACTCAACAGGATATTATTACCATTAATAATATTACCAATATATATTACTAAATCAGTTTTAAAATTATATGTCATTTTAATTTTAATTCCATTTATATTTGTATCATACCCAAAGAGGTATAAAAATATTTAAATCAACATTAAATAATATATAAAACATCTTTAAAATACTGTAAGCCTCTTAAAGCACCAGGACAAATAAAAAGAAAACTCACGCGTGAAAGTAAGTTCCTATTAGTGCTAATCTATCATGGATAGTGATAGATTATCTATTTTTGTTAAGTACATAATTTCAGAATGGTTACTAATAAAGATGTACCTCTTATACCCAGCTATTTCAGGCAACATCTCTAAATACCTGGAATGCTAAAATGACAACCTCTGAAATCACAAACATGGGTTTCTGATGCCAATCTTAGGTTTAACTATAGACAAAGATTGTTATGCAATAGATTTGCCTTAGATAGGATTCTCTGAAAGTATATTCATAATCGGAAAAGAGTAAATCAATGGCAAACATGAAAAGGGAAGCAGATATATGTTTGGGAGAGGCATTTTTATTTTGTGCTTGCAATTGCAAAAATGTCAGTGGCTCCCCCCCCCTCCCCTTTAAGATGCTATTATGAAAATAGCTAGAATGCAAATTGATTAAAATCTTGAAGAGGTGATTATGAAATTTCAAATTAGCTATAGTGAGTTACATGAAGATTGATCAATATAGGTCTGACAATTTTCAAAAAAATCATTGACATACATTATATGCAAAGAAATATTACAAAACTGTTTCTAATTTTCTTCTGCTGTAGATGTGATTGACTTGAAGATAAGATTTAAAAAGGCTATGTTGAATTATATTTGTACATTTGTAACATAAAGAGTTTAATATTTAAGAAAGATTGTACAACTAAATAAAATAAAGTTCTGATTAGAATGAACACAGCTTTTCCAAGAAAAACACATGCTCTGATTATATTGCAGCCTGGATATTCAATCAGAAAAAGGCATTGAGCCAGTCACACAACTTTCATAACGCATCAGTCAACCATAAAGGATACCCAAATTTGGGAGTCAGTTTGAATCATGAATCACTTCTCAGACCATCTGCATCTAAGATCAGGTGGAAGGGATTTCAGCCTCAGAGGACGAGAAAGGAAAAGCGTCAAAATTTCACACTTCAGGATTTGATTATAAAAGAGCTATTTCCAGTGTGAAAGAAAGTTCACTAGGAGGAAAGCATTTCTCAGGGAAAAAAACAGTTTTGAAGGGCACTGTATAAAATATTTCCTGCAAAAATCTTCACTTGTAGAGATATTTCCCATTAATATCCCAGATACAATATAATAATGTTTAATGAATGATAGCTTAAAATGTAACTTTATTTTTTGAAGTGTCCATTTTATTTATGGCCTGAGCTAATTAGATGGCACTATGAATTGTTAATCTGTGCAGAACAGCCCTCTAGTGTTGAAATAGTATATTGTTACGGGTTTTTTAAACAGATTAATATAGATTATCAGCAGTTATAATAGGGGGAAATAACTCATTAAACTGAAAAAAGATAGTAAAGGTAGCAAAAGATAGGCAGCAAAAGGTTCAGTGCAGGGCTGTATATTTTTCAACATTTTATTTATGATGATAAATTTGAATTTTTAATTAAGTTTGTTTTTTGTACCCTATGACTATTATTAAGTGTTGTACCTTCTGATTCTTGATGAATGTATCTTTTCTTTTATGTACACTGAGAGCATTTGCACCAAGTCAAATTCCTTGTGTGCCCAATCACATTTGGCCAATAAAGAATTCCATTCTATTCTATTCTACTCTGCTCTACTCTATTCTAAAAGTGCTTTTCAAATCTGGAAATGATGTAAGTGGAAATGATGCAAGCAGAAATACAGAATACAGAAATGAAATTAAATATGATCTAAACATGTTAGAAAAATTGAAATTTACTAAGATAAATTATAAGTTCTTCACATAAGAAACAATCAGATCCCAGATTTGGACTACTGGATACCTGGCTTGATAATGGTCATTGTGGAAAAAAGATACTGGAATGATAGTAGATTATAAACCAAGTATGAGTCAGTAGAATAATATGGCAACTGAAAGGCAAATGCAGTATTCAGATTGCAAAGAGTAATTTCATTGGTTTGTGCTTTAATACTCCACTTTAGACAGAGAGATGGACAGATAGACTGACCATTCAATTCTGGATAACACGCTTGAATTCAGATGAACAAAGAGCCTGAGAAAAGGACTATAACTGAGCATATTGGCCTAAAAAACAAATACTGAGGAGTAATATAATGGCACTTTTCAAAAACCTAAAAGGATGTCCTACAGAAAAGATCAACACCTGTTTACCATTCCAAATTGAAAGACATACATTAATAATTTCAAGAAACATTTCAATTGAATATTAGGAAAAAAACACCTCTATGTTCCACAGTGAAACCAATTCTCCAGGGAGGACATGAATATATTCAAGCAGAGGATGTAAGGATTGTTTAATCTGGATTCCTATTTTGACCACTATAGGAATCCTGGGACTGCCATCACTAAATGATATGATTACATGACATCTCACTTTATGACCACATTGTTTAGTGATGGAAATTCTGGTCCTGGTTATGGTTGTAAGTCAAGGGTTACTATATTTTTATTAGAAGGTTTCTTAGCAGTCAAAAAATTCAATCATGATACATTGTTTAAAGTGCACAAACAACTACTCGCTGCAGACTTCCATTTCATGAATATTAGCAAGAAGCAATGGTAAACCTTTACCTGCATTATAAATAATCACAATTGTATTAGTATGGTGGTACTTTTTTGTCTCATATGTAGTTCAGAAATTAACAATAAACAACTTTATTTATTTAACTGTTTAAGATACCCTGAACATCACAGTCATTTATGATCTTAAGAGGCTGCCTGGAAGAAAAATCCTGTAGCTATCTGGCTGACATCTTGATCAACAGATGTCATTTTATTCTTATTAAGTATCAACCTTCTAAAGTTTGTCTTTCACTGCAAGCAAGACCATATTCCAAGAAGTGGAACTATAAACCTGGAGAACTTTCAAGACCTTAACCTGAGTGAGATTAAAAGGCTTTAAAGGCTTTAAATGGCCCCTTAGAATGGGAGACTGCATTTCCTCTCGGATCAAGTTCTGGCAAACTTTTATACTGTGCAACGTATGTTCATGTAACTGAACCCTGTTAGCATCAGGAGCAAAAGTACCTGTGAAATAACACATTTAAAAAGTGCTGCCTTTCTCCTTAATCAAGTCACACCCTAATGCCAGGTGCTCTTAGGAAATATTCTGACTGATGGAGGATGAAGTTATGAAATGGTTAACCTTTTACATGTTCACTTTTACAACTGTCTTTAGTTCAAGAAGAAAAGCCATATAAAGACAGCAGAATTGTTTCACCTTTACCGGATTAAGATATAAGCACCTGCCATTTTGATATTCAAACAGTCTGTGCGAAGCCCATTGAGAATTTGCACTGCCATCGGTATAAAGTAATGATAGAAATAAGCGGCTTTACTGAAATTCAAGGAGAAAACTTTTCATTCATATACAGCATATGAAAACTGGTTTTGAACACAAGTAAATTCTCTGGATACAGGCATAAATTCTAGAACTTAAAAGTTTTTTATTGTCAAACAAGAAGAAATGCCATAAAAATGTTATTTCAATGAAGTGGAACTCTAGTGGAAGACTGAACATTAGAGACTGGATGAAAGCAAATAGTTTGAAAGCATGAAGTTATATTTTATTGTTTGGGATATCATACTAAATCATAATCCATGGGAAATAAATCACAGCAAATCCAACATGCTCAGTCATAATCAAATAAACCACATTATGGATAGTGAATGAGTTCAATGGGATCTTATAAACTGAATCACTAAGTTAAAAATCTCAGTATTATTCTTACTGGAAACTTTTTGAAAAGTGATGTTGGTCTCAATAACTACTACTAAAACTATCACTTTAATGTTTCTTCTTTAGCACTGAAATATTAAATAAAATAGTCACATGACTTCAATTGGTCTAAACCAAAACATTGGGGAAGATCTGACTGCTAATATAGATTAGAATACAGTCCTTTTGTCAAGGCTTTATTAAATCTGTCCAACTTGGAATGGTTGTTAAGTATCCAGATCTAAGTTGAGAACTACCTATATGGTCTATAGTGCTTTGCAAAGACTTAAATTGGATAGATGTAATAAAGCCTTAGCAAGCGCACCATAGATTGTATAGGTAGTCCTCAACTTACACCTGGATACTTAACAACCATTCCAAGTTGGATAGATTTAATAAAGCCTTGGCAAAAGGACCGTATTCCAGTCTTGTGGCCTGATTCTTCATGCATGACATGATAGCATTTTAAAGTTACCTGTCTTAATACTTTTATGCTGATGAAAATGCCATCTTTATGGCATTTGAGTAGTAAATATAATCCAACCAGATATGTCTGAATTTGCTGTAAATTAATGTATTTAGCTTAAAAATTGTCATTATTTTTCTTAAAAGCTTGTGAACATTGGATGCACCAGAACTATTGTTATCCATTTAAGATATGAGTGCTGCTAACTTGATTTAAAGTCTCAAAATAATTAATATGTAGTGCTATCATTGTAGCTCTCAGCTATTTTTTTCACCTATCTCCACATATATTAGCTATTCAAGTGTGATACTAGAGGAAATTAATGAACTATAGAGGTATTTCTAGCACTTATAAAGCATTTTTATAGCACTTCAGAGTCATTCTTCCTTTTCTTAGAACCAAAGCCATGATAACAGGGTAACAAAAGGAGGATTATAACTTTGATAGAAGGAGTAGGATTGAGAACTCAATAGATAACAGCACCTAGTTAATCTTGGTTGATCTTACATACAATGCTAAGGAAGATCATAACTGATTAGAACTTAGATGGAAAACTATCAGAAGTTAGTTTAAACTTGGAAATAGATAAATGTAATTCTGGAAGAATGTAATGGCAAATAATAGCTTTATTGTTGCAAAAAAAATTAACTTTCAAGGGATTGAGATAAGTTTATTTGGCAACTGGCATGGACCTTTTCTATCACTTTTTGCATTAGGAACAGCTACCCATTCATTCCAGTTGCAGGAATTTGGCCCACTTTTATTTGATTGTTGGACTGGTTCATATCCTTAGTCACATCTTGCAAGGAACCAGCCCATATTGTAAGAAACTTGCAATATATTTAAATTGTTGGCTGATTTTTCTAATTTTGCATTCAGTCGCCTTATAGGATGCTTGTTTTACCTTCATCACAGTATTTTAGCTGTGCTCTACTGAATCTATTGATTTAAATGCAGGAGATAAAATCACAAGACAATCCTTAAACCCACAATATCCAACCTCCACATTTAATTGCAGGTTGATGAAGTTAGAATATGTCTATAGAGAATGGAGTCAGTCCAAACTTTCTGCCTCATAAGTGCCATGTCCTATTTTCTCTCACATTGGTTGAAAAATACAATCAATATAACAACCCAAAGAGTGGTTTGGCAGGAGACTAATATTTCACTGGTAAGCATCTTTCATATAACAAAAGATACATATTAGATGAATGGCCAAAGAGACCATCACAAAACATTTCACATTCAGCAAAGTTAGAATTCACACAACCAAGTTAAAAGCTACTCAACTATTTTTGGTTTTAGTTTTGTTATAATACCTAAAGTTCATGTGCTACAAATCTATCTTATATTTCTTCTTTGACATGTGGGGAAAATAGTGCTCTCCATCATGCAGTGCTGAAAGGATAAATTTTAAAAAGCCCCAGAGCAAAGCCTCATGAAAGTGGATTTGCTATATATAGATCAGTGTAATGAATATCATTGTAAGCTGTTTGCAATCTGTTGCAAGAGAGATACATAATCATACATACACACACACACACATGTACCGCATACATATTGAGTTATAATTAGATATCTTCTATAAACATTTCTAAGTTGGTTTTCTTTCTCTCTCTCACTATCTAGTTATCTAGTTAGTTAACTTAGAAAATCTAATACTATTGCTGTTGTAAATTATTCATGTCAAAATGTTGATTGGTTGATGAAATGTTTAACACCCCCCCCCCCCCCC
>BHFT01067955.1:44821-54846 GCA_004320025.1 Laticauda laticaudata
CCCCCCCCCCCCCCACACTAGTATGGTATAATGATTCTGATGTGATGGATTGGCACAAAGAGATCAAGGTTCTAGTGAACCTCATTCTGGGAGATGCTGGGGTAACTTCACAGGTTTTTGATGGGAAAAATAGGAAGAGAAAATGCGATCTATGTTAACTTGAGCCTCAAATGGCAAGATGGAATATATATCTAATAAATAAATTTTCATTCATTGCTGTATATCATGCCATTATTTAATGCAGAATGTTCAAATAAATTGCCAAATCTCCTATTTGTATTCCATATTGTGACCAGATTTGGAATATTGAATAGTATTCTGATATTAGATAGATAGATGGATAGATAGGATAGAGAAGACATTCATAGAAAATAGTAACAAGTAGAAGACTTTGATGTAAGGCAGAGGTACAGAATCAGAGGCGTTTTGGCTAAAAATTATTAAAAGATAGCGCAGCAGTCAAAAGCGGAGATTTAAAATTTAACTGGAATCTGCTCTCTCGTAACTTAAAATCCATGTGCTATACTCTAGAACACAGAATCAGGATCAAAAATAGCATTGCAATGCTTTTTCAATATTTTTTCAGTTATTAATGTGTATTTTACATGGGTTGGAATAAGAAAGGATTCAATAAGGTTTTTACAGAATATTTTCATTACAGTTCAATGATGCATGGTAACCTGGGCTCTTGCAAAGAGCAAAGAAAAAAAATGAAATGAAAAATAATCAGAAAAAGTTGTAGGGAAACATGAATTGGAGTGGGAGTGGGGTTGTTTTCTTATCCTGCATGTATTCACTGGGAACAAAATTCTGGGTGGCCATTTGATTTTTTTTTGTTTTATAATTTCCTTAGTTTCCATTTTATGTATATTCTGCTTTTATATTTCCATTCAGTTACCATTTTATGAATTACAACGGAGCTTTAAGTGGTATTTATAGTGGTACCTGGCTCAACAGTAGAAACTGTAAGAGGGATCTAGGTGTCCATGTGGACTACCACTTAAATATGAGCCAGCAGTAGGTGCTGTAGATGACAAAAAGTCAGTGCAGTCCGAGGCTACATTAACAGAGGGATGGTATCAAGATCATGAGACGTGATAGTACCTCTCTGTACTGCAGTAGTAAAGCCTCACTTGGAATACTGCATTCAGTTCTGATTGCCATGATGCAAAAAAGATGCTGAGACCCTAGAAAGAGTGCAGATAAGTCTGGAGGCTAAACCATATGATGCATGGTTATAGGAACTAGGTATGTCTAGTGACCTAATGAAGAGAAGAATTGGGGTGACATGACAGCTATTTTCTGGTACAAGAGGGGCTGATACAGAGGGGAGGGGGTCAACTTATTCTCCAAAGCTCCTGAGGATAGAACAAGAAGGGTAGAAGCTTGTTAAAGAGAGATCCAGCCTACAATTAAGGAGAAGTTTCCTGACAATAGGAATAATTAACCAATGGCAAAAGTTTCCTCCTGTAATTGTGAGTGTTCCATTGCTGGAGGTTTTCAAGAAAAGATTGGAAACCATTTAACCAGGATGATATAAGGTCTCCTGCCATGGGCAAGCGATTGGACTAGAAGACCTCTAAGGTCCCTTCCAAACTATGATTTTATTTTCTATTTTTTTCTACATTAGTGACAATTGTGGGGTGGGAAGGACTGTACAAGTGGCAATTCTACTATTTCTAGAGATTACATTTTCATTTAACCCAAACTCTGCATGTGCTGAGGATATGATTAAGCAGATAATTTGTAAATTTTGGATACATGCACTTTGTCTCACACAGAGTATTGATCACACAGCTGAAACAATGTGACAACTTGCTTATGATTCTGTTTTCCTACGTGTGTGCTCACTTCCTTTTACTCCCATGGCAGCCAGAATTGTACAATGCACAAAGCACATGCACAGGAAATTGTAACATGCAAGCCTATAACACACAAGTTGCAAAGTCCAACATTTCCCCCCTAGAAGGCTATCTAAGGGTGACTCATGGTCTTGCAAAACGCTGCTGTTCCCCTGTGCTTCGTGTAGATGGAGATGATTTTCCCAGAGTTCTCCTATGGCTTCTCCCTTTTCCCTAATCCTCTTTAGTCTGTACTTGGCAGTGAGATTGTCAAGAGGGAGGTCAGGCTTGCAATACATTTGCCAGATGCCAGACCCTTACTCATTTGTGCACCATGGTACTTTCCAACCACAACAGGTGTGTCCTCTTTCAATCTCTTTCACATTTCAACAGCAGAGTAGAACACTCACTGACTCTTCTTCTTTCCTCCAAGAAAAGCAAGGTATCTCTGCAAGTTAGCTCTGCAGTTTAGGAGAATGATAGCCACAGATCAAAATGCAGTTTTTCTTTCTTTGAATTACATGATTGGAAAAGCATCTTCTCTATTGCTATATTTTGGCATTTTGTATCTCCATTACCCATCAACATTAATTTTATGCAAGCTAATTTTTATCCTCTGGGCTAAATTGGGAATACTAGAAATTACAGTATCGCATGATAAAAAGTCTATTAGGGATTTCTGAGGAAAATCTATACTAGAGGCATTATAATTTCTCAGGCAACATTTTGTCAGTTCTTTTTTTTAAAAAAAAATAGTAATTGTTGATCTAAGGCTACAAATAAACAAATCAGCACAGCTTCTGTGGTGTTTATAATGTCCTTACATTCCATATATTGTAGATGTACAAAAATCATTAAAATAATGTGTAGTGATTATATGCATATTTAATAGAGTGCATTTATATAGTATCAATATTACAGAAAAAATGAGGAATTATGATGGCAATTGCTGATTTTTTTCTTATTAAAAGTCCAGGAAATATATGCACTACTGTGCAAGAATGCATATTTTAAATTAAAAAGCCTGTACCATTTTTCTTGGTGACATAATTACATGAATACAAGATTTCCAGATTGTCCAAGAATAAAAGATTTTTTGGATAGCTATGGAATATTAGTTCTAATTAAGTTAATTGAGAGAGAATGTGTTGTTTGTTTGGCTAAATTCATGTCCAGATACTTCTGAAAATTTAAAATTTTCTGTAACCCTGGTTTTATTTAATATTTTATAGATGAGGTGACCATTTCTATTTTATTTTTATTAATTAATAAATTAAAATAATTTATTAAATTAATAAAGAAAATTATTTATTATTAACAAAAATAAAATAGTAGAAGTAACAAAGAAAGAAAGATGGTTAAATTAGCTTCACTTTGTAATTTTAATAAAAGAAAGATAACAGTGGCTTTAATATTAAGATTGTCACTGAATTTTGTTTTTTTAATTAATTTAAGGTTGGGGGAATGTGAAAGAGAAGAAGCAATAGGCAAAAACTTGTGTGACAGCTGTTTTTTTATTGTTTTTCATTACTATAATCCAAATCTAAAGGATTAATTTAATGTGCTGATTTGTTCATGAAATTATATCTATGATCCATATATTTATATACTAACAGAAGATTTGTTATTGTTGTTCTTAGTCAATTATTTTTATTGTTGAATTTAAACTATAACTTTGCTTTTTTATTTTTTATATTTTATTCTTAGCTTCATTGAACAGTATTTTGGTAGAAATAAGAATCTAATATGTGAACAAATTCCACTTTGATTTGTAAATAAAATGACAATAATAACATTAATGGAAAAATAATGATGAATAAATAATTAAAATTAAAAATAAAAAACAGAGTAGAGTAACAAAAGGCTATGTTGGAAACAGAAAGACCATATAAAACAGTTGGTTCTCCAAGAAAACAGGAGCAAAATATACAAATGCTGATAAGTGATTGGCAGAATTTTAAAAAATTAAATAAAAGAATTAGTCTCCAAAAAGAACAAGCTTTTCCATTGATGGAAAGCCATAAATCAAAGATTAAAATTGCTCTCTTTCAATCACCTGGGAGATCTCTTTTTCTGGTTTTATCTCAGTAGAAAAGATGGAACTTTCATTTTATCAATGACAAATCACTCTTGAAATGCAGCTTTGGGCTATGGACATACTGTTACATGTTTTGTTTTTATGGCAGCTACAATGATGGAATAAACAGATTTATTTGACTGATGCTCCAACTAGAGTGTGTGGTATAAGACGAAGGTCAACTACTTTTAGAAGAGATGCCATTATTCTTCTAAAATAGGAGCAAATAAGGCTGTGAATCTATTGCTTGTTACATGTCTCTCAAATAATCTTAAGTACTGCATTAAGGTCAATGTGAAGCCCTGAACAGGTGTCTTTTCCATAATCTATCATAAGTCAATAGCTGTAGTAGAGTGGTGAAGAAGCAACTGAGGTATACAGGTTGTTGGTTTGAGTCTTGTTTGTGCCATGAATTTTGCAAAAAATTTCTCATTTCTCTTTGACTTCTCCTTTACTACAGAAATGCAATGGCAAAAACTTCCCTTACAGAGTTTTGGTAAACGTTGGAACAAGACTATCCTCCACTTAGAGTGTGACAGCACTACATAAATATGAAATGTTTTTAATATATGTAATTATTTCATATTCTTAGTTTCCCTCCCTCATTTTTAACCAAGTTTTTATTCAGAAGGATTCTATAATAAATGCTGCCTGCACATTTCTGCCAATGCTCTACGCGTTCATATGAAAGCTATCCATATTCTGTTAGTTTTCTATGATCTTCCACAGGAAAAATTTCTTTCAAAAGCTACACCAAATTTCTCCAACAAAGGGAAAAGGGTGTGAGCCAGTGAAATTGTTCACTGAAATATACATATTAAATATTGACATTTTATTGGCATTTGATAGCCATTAAATGTATTGGCAGGAATATTTTTTAACAAAATAACTTGAGCTGCACTATCTGCCTGTCTACCTATTTTGATGATGGATGTCAAATTAAATACACTATTGAAATTTCAGTTTTCCATCAGCATTAGCTGAGATTCATTCCTCTAACCTTTTGCATTTTGTCAAGGTTGCTCTGCTTGATCTGCATTGAATGCGCAGTGAAGAGTCTGAGTGATTACTTTGCCACATGGCCAAGTGGTACATCAGTTCAAGATGAGTTGAGATTAAAAATACATGCTTCATCAGAAACTATCTACCCATAGCTTGGAATTAGTAGGGGTTCATATGTCCTGGCCTTGGCTTATTTTACATTTTAAAGGGAAAGGGGAAAAGGTGATGGGAAGTATCAACTTATACATTTCAAACCTGTAAATCCACCTGAACCATGCTAAAAAAATTATTTAGGATCAGCCTTTAAGCTCAGGTTGTGCTGACAATGCACAATATGCCATTCTGTAACATAACAAAATATTTTTATGTATGAGCGCCCAAAATAGTGGAACCTGAAATGAAGAAAAGCCACAAGAGTCACAAGGCAGAGTGGGCGAACCAAATGGCACAACTATCACATACATGAGTGAACACTACAATACTCTATATTTCTGTCCAATATTTTTATTTGAATATTTAAGTATTCAAAGTATTTCTTTTAAATGTTCTTCCTTTCAAAGGTTTCTTTCATTGCATTTATCAAGTTCTTGATCTGGTTTTCCAAGTGGCAAACTGGGATGGCAATCAGCCACTCCATGTTTATGTGCTTGAGAGAACCCACAGCAATTGCTATCAGTACTGATAGTTTGCGATGTAGAACTAGCCTTCATACTACCTCAGCCCCATCATTTGTAATTTTTCACTGGCTGCTTTGTTCAGCCCTTGAAGGAAAAGTATATTGTAATAGGTCTTCTTTCTTTGGCAATTGTATTGCCAATATTTTGCAATTCATTCTTCTCCTGTGATTTTATTATAGATCCTTAGTTTACCATCTTGATGCAAAATGTGTTTTATTAATTACCTTTGGCCCATTAAAGTTTTCATTTTCTGCTGCTTAACCTTATCATTTCTCGATCTCATTTCAGATCCACTTCAGATCCACGGGATACCTTACTTCAGTTCAACCTTCCATCATAAAATGAATAATCTGGCTATCTGTCTTATTTCATCCGATAGTTTTGGTAATCTTTTTCTGAATTTGTTCCATAAAAGTGAGGGGCTGTATAAATAACAATTTTAAGTGAATGACTATGAATCCAATTTGATAAATAAACATGGCTAGCCTGGCTTCCCCCCTTTCTCTCCTGCCTTCCCCTTCCCTTCTCTTCCCTTTCTACCAGGCAGATAAGTGGCTGCTGCTGCATGGAAGAGGGAGTGAGGGATTGCAAGAATGGTTAGGAAACTGTCCCAACATGTTGAAAATGAGGATCATATGACTGCAGCAACAGCCTGGCAGTTGAAGCTGTCACAATATTCCTTCAGGAGTCATGGGGCCCAATTTGGAAGCATTCTGTAAGTTGGCCCATTTGAAATAGATTGATTCAAAAATTGGTGCCTAATGATGCATTGTTTTGCCCAATTAAAGGCTACAAAAATGGGAGTTTTAATAGTCCATAAATGTTAAGTGTAGACCAGGGGTGCAAACTCACATTGTCACATGACATATCGGGACTTTTTCCCCCTTCACTAAACTGGGTGTGGGCGTGGCCAGAGTGTGCTGCATCCAGCCCGCGGACCAGGAGTTTGACAGTCCACATGTAGACTAAAATCTGCCTTTATCCTGAGATGAAAACTAGTTAAATCCAGCATTGTGGGGGAAGATCTTAATTCTTAGGCTTGGGGTTTTTTTTATCTATACTACAAGGCTATGAAGAAATCTATCCAATGTTACACGATTAAAAATTGTCGGGTATTATTACCTAATTCATATTGCTTCATGTAATTTTTTAAATCTGCACCAATATCTGTCTGGCACCATACAATATGGTGAGGAGGCTACTTCTTCACTGATGCCATCTTCACAGTACAGTAGCTACATATTGCTTATGTTTTCTTCAGCTCTGCTGGCAGCAATTTCAGCCTCCTTTTCTTTGTCTTGTGCTGTCTTGCTTCAGTTTTGTCTCCAGCTGCATTCAAAAATGCAGAGAAAAGAAAGGAAAAATATATTATTTATATATAAAAATATATATTATGCAGATATTATTTCAAGATACTATTTCAAGCCGTCTCCATTAGCTACAAAAAAAAAATTCATCCTGTAGAAACACAATCAGAAAAACCCTAAAAAATATACTGAGAAGTAGAATGTTATACAATCTGAACTATTATAGCTGATCTAAATTGATATGTCTATAAACACAATTGTTACTGAAATGTTAATGCTGACCTGCCTAACTTTTCTTTGAGGAAATTATATGAAATATTTGAGTAAATAGGACCTTTTTACAAACTTTTTTGGTGACTATTTGCATCAGCCAAGCTTATTAAAAACAATGTTTTTAAAACCTTGGCAGTTTTAAGATAGGTGGACTTCAACTTCCAGAATTCCCCAGCCAGCTGTGCTTTAGGATGGGTGGACTTCAATTCCCAGAATTTAAGATAAATTTAAATCTTAAATTTAATATTTAAAGTTTGCTGGCTGAGAAAATTCTGGGAATTGAAGTCCACACATCTGAAAATTGCTAAGATTGAGAAACAGTATCTGAACCATTGTTTATTTATTAATCTATTGAATTTATATTGCCCATGATGCCTCAAGGTGGCTTACAGAAAATAAAAACCACATTTAAAACAACAAAAACTAACAAAAAGAATCAAATAAATTAATATAGTACAATATAAAAAAATCACCCCGCACCTTCCTCCCCCGGCAACAGCAGATCATACGAGCCATTTAATGGACTCCATCCGCTCTGGGTTCCCCAAGCCCGCTGGTAGAACCAGGTTTTCAGTACCTTCTGGAAGAGTATTAGAGTGGGGGGCCATTCTAGTCTCTGGGAGAATGATGTTCCAGAGAGAGGGAGCCACCATGGAGAAGGCCCTTCTGGGTCCCACAAAGTGTATATCTCCCTCGGGGATGGGACCCGCAACATTCCCTGCCTCCCCACTCTGATGGGCTGGGTAGATGTGACGGCTCTTACCCGTGTTCAATCAAGTTCATCCCCTGTCTTCTGCCAGCAGCGCTCTTCTCATGTGTTTCATTCCTCTCAGTTCCTCTGTATACCACGGGCACAAAGAGGTCTACGGGTGAGGAGAGGTTGCATAGGTGCAATCCCATCCAGAGCCTCAGTCGCCTTCCTATTCCAAACAGTGATTAAGACCTTGGCTGGACCGCACAGTAGATCTGCAGTTATAACCCTCAGCTCCTTCTGAACCCCAGTTGACAGGGGCGGACCAATCTAATAGGTCCTGCCTCCCTGCAGGGGGATATAGCTCTTGAGAAACTCATTGCCACCAGACTGTGATCTGACCATGACAAGAGGACCAGTGGTGGGATTCAATTTTTTTTTACTACCAGTTCTATAGGCATGGCTTGGTGGGTGTGGCAGAGAAAGGATACTGTAAAATCTCCAGTCAAAGGTGAGATTTGCCGGTTCTCTGAACTACTCAAAATTTCTGCTACTGGTTCTCCAGAACTGGTCAGAACCTGCTGAATACCACCTCTGAAGGGAACCAAGGACAGGTCCACCAATTCCAGGTCATTGTTCCTCCTTTTTTTTTTCCAGGCCACTGAGTTTGGAAATAGTTTTCATTCCTGATACTAAGTAAACCATCTATCCAAGTTCACATTTCCATCTGATGTTGACTGCTATATTATTTTGCATCACTCAGAGAAGTCTTGTCTATTTTTGTCTTTTAAACTATGTTATAGTGATGTGATAATTTATGTATCAAAATGTATAGACCAACATTTATCACCTAAAAAATATGAAACAAATATCTGCCAACATGAAGCCCTCTGAAGGTATCATTCACATAAATCAGATTTGGATTACTGTAGAGTTTTTAGTTGTAGGTTTGCCAAAAACTTCCTGCCAAGTTGCATTTGGTTCATGACAGTCTCATGTTATGAGGAAAGAAAGAAAAAAAGAAAGGAAGGAGTGAGGATCTAAAATTGATTTATTTGGTAATTCTCTTTTTTGTTGTACCATATATTAAAACAGTATGTAGCTCATTTCCACCCACTAGGCTTTTTCTACTAGCATAAATTGCTACGCAAAGAAGGAATACAGTATACAGGCTATTGCATCTAAACTTTTAATGCTTCCAAACAAGATGGAATGCATAAAACAAGTGCATTTCTCCATCATGGTGCATAAGGTCCAGAAAAAGGCATAGATCTTTGTTCTGTTCGGAAAAACGCGAGGTATACCGGGTTCCAACAGTAAAAGTCTTTATTTCAACAGTTAAGTGAAAACGGAACAGTTTGGCTCTTGCTGCGGCAGCCAGCCATTACCGAACATTTGAAATCGCGTGACCTAGTCTACGCAAAAAAATTTTACCGGGGACCCCCTATGGCTTCCAGCCACAATCACACAACTCACAGGCCCCAGTCCTACCGACTAACCGTAGACGATGGCAGGGAATGGAAGCGGCACATAGACCAGCTTCGTTCCGAAACATTGAAAGAAATACAAACGCACAACAACAAATAATAAAAAAATGACGAAAACAAAACAAAGAGGGGGGAAAAAAAAAAAATAATAAAAACTTTTAAAATAAACCCAGAACATCTAACCAATCAAAAAGAGCAAAAAGGAAACTTACGGTTAGATGAGACTTGCGAAAATAATCCAGCGAAGGGGCCAGCTGAGCCAGCTCGACCTGCCCGGAGAAACCAGGAGGAGCGGCAAAACACCGGCCTGAGAACTCAAGCGGGTAGCAAAATGGCCGACTCACCCTTCCAGGCGGTTCCATGGAAAGAGCCGGAAGAGACAGCAACCCCATCCGAACCGGTTGAAGTCTCCCAGCGAAAATGAACTGCGCAAGTCCAGTAGAACCAGAGAAAGGCCCAGCTACCTGCACGACTACCGTCACCACGTAGGACTAAACCAAGGGGGGAGGGTGTTCTGTATAAAATAGTTACCCAAATCCTCGATTGTGATTGGCTAGAAAAGCAGCATAGGGATTGGTTCACTAGGAACCAACACAAAAGAGCTACCAAAAAAAGCGGCAAACCAAGTAACCGTCATTGGCTACAAAGCCGGCAGGCAAGCCGTATATAA
>BHFT01067957.1:0-37641 GCA_004320025.1 Laticauda laticaudata
GGTGTTGGACTAGAAGATCTCCCAGATCCCTTTCTGTTATTCTGTTAAATGTGAACTTCACAATATGATTTCCTGACGAACTTTGTTGAGCATTGGAAAATATCTGATTGGTAACTTAAACTTGGAAACTATGCAGCAATTGCAAAAATAATGCATTATATATTTATAGCAGTACCTAAGTTACAACAGCCCTGGAGATTGGGATTGCTGTCACTAACTGATTCTGTTGTAATGCAATATCATGTGACTGCATCACTTAGCAAGAATCCTGGCAGTCTTTGTTGCATACAAAACATTTGCTAGACCAATACTCAAATACAGCTCATCAGTCTTGTTTTGTCCGGAAAAACACGAGGTAGACCGGGTTCTAACAGCAAAGTCTTTATTTTAAGCCAGGATGTAGAACAGGAACATTGGCTCAAGCCGCGCCGGTCTTTTATACATTTTTCCCGGCCGGCTTGCAGCCAATGACAATTGTTTGATTTTGCCGCCTTCCTGCGGCTGCAGGGATTGGTTCAAAAGGAACCAATCCCTTTTTTTTCTAAGTATCCAATCAGAATGTATTATTTGAAGCCGGTTATTTGCATACAGAACACCTCCTTCCTTTCTTCTCTCTCTCCATTCCTTCATTCCTTCTTTCCTTCCTTTCGCCTCCCTTCCTCTCTCCCCTTCCTCCATTTCCTTCCTTCCTTCTTTTCTTTCTTCCCCTCCTTCCCCAATTTCCTCCCTCCCTCCTTCCTTCACTCAAACCCCCACTCCATTTTCCTTCCTTCCTTTCCTCTCCCTTCCCATTTCTTCAATCATTCCTTTTGTTTTCTTCCTCCTCCCTCCCCCCTCCCTCCCTCCCTCCCTCCATCCATCCATCCAATCTTCCTTCTTTCCTCCTTCTTCACTCCTCCCATTTCCTCCCTCCCTCCATTTCCTTCCTTTCTTCCCCCTTCCCTCCAACATGACCTCACTTCCTGTTTCCTTCCTTCTCTTTCCCCATTTCTTCCTTCATTCCTTTTTTTCCTTCCTCCTCCCTCTCTCCTTGCCTTCTCTTCCTTCTCTCCATTTCCTTCCTTCCTTCTTTCCTTCCTTCCTTTCCATCTACCATTTCCTTCCTTCCTCCTTCCTTCCCTCAATCCCTCACTCCATTTTCCTTATTTCTTCTCCCTCCCAATTCCTTCCTTCATCCTCACTCTTCCTCTCTGTCTGTCTCTCATCTCTCTCTCACACCCACCTACACATGCACAGAGAGAGAGGGAAAGAGGGAGAGAGGGAGGGAGTCAGGGAGGGAGAGAGAGCATATGAAAGAAACTAAACCTGTTTCTTCCATTTAAAGCAAAATATTAATGGAAAGGGAAGGGGGAAAGATTCCTCAAGGGAGAGTTTATTCTTCTCCAAATTGAGTGTTGTGTTTCATGTTTTCATTGTTGCTAAGACATTAACAAACATATTTAAGTTGCACCCATTGACACTCTTGGGAAAAACACATTTATTTAGAAACCTCATTTTCAGCCAAAGAGGAAAACATGTATATTTCAAATTCAGAGAATCACTGCACCCATCTAGACTAACTAAATGTTTACTATTTTTAATGAGTGAACTTCTTTAGAGCTACAAACGCCCACACACAGAGAATCATCAGAATTTATCTAATTTTATTTATTTCCCCCCTCTGCAATAAAGCAATAAAGGGAGGTAGATAGGTATGGGCACAGGAAGAGAGGAGGGAGGAAAGGAGGGATGGAGGAAAGAGGAACGGAATGAAGGAAAGAAGGAAATAAAGAAAGGAGGAAGGGAGGGGAGGGAGGGGAGGGAGGAAGGAAGGAAGGAAGGAAAGAAGGAAGAAAAAGAGGATGGGAGGGATGGAAGGAAGGAAGGAGGAAAGGAGGGAAAAGAAAGACAGAGGAAGGGAGGGAGGGAAGGAAGGAGGGAGGGAGGGAGATGAAGGAAGGGAGAAAATAAGGGAGGGAGGGAGGAAGCGAGTGATGGAGAAAGGAAAGAAGGAAGAAATAATTTCAATTATTATTTGAATTTTAAATAGTTCCTGTTATGTTTATGGAATGATCTGTATTAAATGATTCTTTTTTTTCTTATTAGCTGTAGTGTGAAAAGTAAAGAGAGTGTTGCTAGGAGACTTAAAACAGCTCTTCCCATCCTAAAATAAAACTGACAAACCATGTTATTTGTCTACAAACAAATTTCATTGCCTTTAATTTTCTTAATGTGTTGT
Organism: Laticauda laticaudata; assembly: GCA_004320025.1. NCBI lineage: Eukaryota > Metazoa > Chordata > Lepidosauria > Squamata > Elapidae > Laticauda > Laticauda laticaudata. The sequence continues at coordinate 2,219 of BHFT01067957.1, forward strand.
TATTTGGCTTTTTTTATTTTTAACACATTGGTCCAACTCCACAACTTGTTGAGGGGTCCTTACTATTTTCAGAACTTAGTTATTTTTTTGAAAATAATTTTGGCTCATTGTATACTTTACTCTTCCAGCTATTAAATTAAATATCTTAACAAGTGAAACATTATCAATGCACTGATGACGTTACCTAGTTGAGTCATGAAACTTCTGCAAGAAAGCCACCAAACTCAGAGAGCACCAAGGACCTCACAGTCCAACTACTACTCCTCTTCCTCCTCCTGGGTCTATTCCTACTCCTATTCTTCCCTTTTTCTTTCTCCACACACAAACACTCCCTTCCAGCAGTGATATTTCCTAGTTGGATCATGAAACATCTTCAAGAAAACTACCAAGCCAAGGGAGCACCAAAGACTCCCGCAGTTCCACCTTGACCTACATTTATTTTCTTCTGTTGGTAGGATGTTATGGCAGATCATTTGTATCCAATCAGTGAGGAAACTCCATTTCTAACTAGTGCTGCTGATGTTACCTACTCAGCAGTGGTGGGATTTTTTAAAAAATACTACCGATTCTATGGGCGTGGCTTGGTGAGTGTGGTGTGGCTTGGTGGGTGTGACAGGGGAAGGATAATATAAAATCTCCATTCCCTCCCCACTCCAGGGGGAAGGTTACTGCAAAATCCCCAATCCCTCCCCACCCCACTAACCTGCTTTCCAGTTCTGTTCTCCTGTGCAAGGGAACCAAAGAAGACCCAGTTCATCTGAGACTCAGGTCTCAGATCCTCTGAGACCTCATCTGACCCAGATCATCTGAGACTCAGGAGACAGAGAATAGATGGGGGTTGGGCCAGTCAGAGGTAGTATTCCAAACTACTCAAAATTTCTGCTACCAGTTCTCCGAACTACTCAAAATATCCGCTACCAGTTCTCTAGAACTGGTGAGAACCTGCTGAATATCACCTCTGCTACTCAGATCATTAACTGTCTGCAAGAAAACAGCCAAGCTCAGAGAGCACCAAGGGCACCTTATTTCAACCATGAGCTACAAACATTCTCCTTTATTGGTCCAAAACTTGCATCTTACCTTTTAGATATCTCAACAAGATTAGTTTAGTGGTAAAGTATGGAATTAGGAGTCGCGAGGCTGGGATTCTAGGCCTCCCTTAGGCATGAAAGCTTCTATAGAATTTGGATCACTCTCTCTTTCTCACCCTAAGAATTTGTGTGGTGTTGTGGTGAAAATGTTGTAAAACATAGGAAAGACCAAGGAAAGACTCCTTTGTTCAGAGTTTTGCAGTGTTAATTCAGCGCCAGAAAAATAAACACAGATGGCTGATGGTTCATTTAACATCTTTATAAACATAATAAGTAGATTTTACAAACCAGTTGTATATTTCTCCAACATGGAGCAAACTCAGACAGAAACATGTTGCAGGTAACTTCAGTAGCAACTCAGGAGCCCAGGGACAGACATCAGTTTCACTTTAGTTCAGCAGGCAAGCAAGCAAGCAAGCAAGCAAGCAAGCAAGCAAAGAAGTTAGTTTCATCTTCAACAGACTGAGAGCTCAACAAAGTTTCAGAGCTGCAAAGCTTAATATAGAGTCATGCCTAGGCTACTTCTAGTTTTAGTTTCCAAAACAGTCCTCATTGGCTGACTTAGTTGATATGCCTATTCATTGACTGACCTTGTTACCAAGCTCTATTCCAGTTCATGAATATATTCTGACATCCTTTCAAGCATGGAAACTTCTGGAAGACTTTAGAGCAATACCCACCCTCTCTCTCAGCCTTACATAAAATATGGTGCAATGGTGAAGATTCTTGGCTAAGATCAGCTAGACTCTGATTCTGTTCCTCTTCAGTCATTAGTTACTGTCTTTGTAGTTTTTAACCATGAGGGTTTCAAGCACTGGGGAAACCAGGAGATTCAGACCATTCAAAAGAGTATAAAGGTTTATTGCAAGCTTAAGTTCTCTACAAAAATCTGACCTATTAATAGTCAAGGGAAATGAACTGGAATAAGAAGGCATTCAAGGTAGGCTGGATTTAGATCTTTTGAGGATGTGCAGGGACTCATGATTTATGGTATGTTGGACCCCTGTCTTGGGCTCACCCTGGTCATTTCCTACAGAGGGTTGCAATATCCAGTTCAGTTGCCACGTGTGTAGACTTTTAGCCACTCTGTTAACACACAATGTTGCTTGAGGTATATACCATTGTGGAGATCATGTACACTTCATACCCCAAACCACTTCCAAGAATGTAGTTGTTCCAAAAAAACAAGGTGCCATGTGAATAAAATCAGGACAAGCCATGCCAGAAGCAAGGCACACATTAAAGGTAGTGGTCAAGAGCCTGCCATGCAGAGGTGGTATTCATCAGGTTCTGACCAGTTCTGGAGAACCAGCAGCAAAAATTTTGAGTAGTTCAGAATACCACCCCTGACTGGCCCCGCCCCATCTATTCTCTGCCTCCTGAGTCCCAACTGATCATCTGAGTCTTCTTTGGTTGCCCTGAACAGGAGAATGGAGCTGGAAAGCAGGTTAGAGGGGTGGTGAGCAAATGGGGATTTTACAGTATCCTTCCCCTGCCACACCCACCAAGCCATGCCTACCAAGCCACACCATGCCCATCAAGCTACACCCACAGAACTGGTAGTAAATTTTTTTTGAATCCCATCACTGCTGCCATGTGATTGTGGTGCATCACAACCAATGATAATTTGTTATAATTCAAGAGTGTCTTTTCAGGACATTTCAAGGCACCCGGGATGTTCTCTCTGAACCAACCCCAGAAGAAGTTAGATGTCTAACTTCCTCTGATAGATCAAAAATAAGTTAGAGAAAACATCTAAAGGTTTATTTATGACATTTATCTAAAGGCAAATGTCAATGTAAATGCTTAGGCATCAAGGTCATAGTTGTCCCAAAGATACTTTTTCAAAAGTCATTTAGACTTTTTGTGTTTTTTTCCCTTGAAGACATTTAACTTCTCACCCAAGAATCTCCTTCTTCAAACTAGATAAGCTTCCAGGAGGAAAAGGGAAACATCTTCAAGGAAAAAAAATGAGAAACTCCAGTTGACTTTTGAAAGAATGTCTCTGGGACATCTATAGGTAAAACACCTCTTAGGAAACAATGGACTCCTATATAAAAAGGATAGTGTGCCAAATATCTCCAAAGGTTTGGGAGAAGTCATACTATTTCTTTACATAAATGTTTCCAATAATTAAAATGCAAGCTTTACTTATTGAAATGACCAGTATGGAATGGCCAGGGAAAGCAATCATGGATGAACACAAGAATTTTGCTGAAAAAGAGAAAGAAACCAAAGGCTGATGAGTTTTATAATGATATTTTGGGGTTCTTGAATCTCCCATTTGTCATTTTCACTGAATAGAGCCACATTCTAACATTTTGAGAAAGGGAGAATTCTCTCTTTCTTTTTGTCCTTAACTAAAAAGTTGTAAGCTTTGTCATCAAAACCAGTGTACAAACTGAGTCAGTTCTGAATGAAATTACTGATTTGATTTGATTTGGAAAGTCAATTCAATTAAATTCAGGGAATAGATGGGTGATCTTCTCCCCCTCCCTTCAGAAAAATCACTTGATTGATTCAGAAGCACCAGATTCTATCCAACAGCTTGACCTGAATTGACAATCCAATTTGGGAAGTCTATTTGTTTTAGAGATTGGATTGGATTTGACTTTTAACCATGCCATCAGCTCAAATCTTTGCATAAGCCAGTAGGCAATTCTGTCCTGGAGAACAATTGCAAAATTTGAAGTTCAGGGATGTTATCTTGGTTGAAAAAAGTAGAAAAGGAACAAGAAAAATACCAAAAATGTCATGTTGGAGATAAAAAAGCTGGAATATTTTTCTTTTAGAGTTAATGTCTGGTGTGAAGATTGATGACCACATTAAGTTCTAGATAATAGCAACAGCAATAACACTTAGACTTATATACCACTTTATAGTGCTTTGCAGCCCTCTCTAAGTGGTTTTCAAAGTCAGCATATTGCCCGCAACAACTTGGGTCCTCATTTTACCCACCTCGGTAGAATGGAAGGCTAGGTTGACTTTGAGCCTGGTGGGATTTGAACTGCCAAATTGTAGGCAGTTGGCTGCAGAAGTAGCTTGCAGAACTGCACTCTCGCCACTGCTCCACAGAGGCTCCTTAATTAAGTTGGTTAATTGCTCATGCTTATACATAAGAATCTAGTTAACTAATGGTCAGCACCAAATTGGTGCTAGATAAGAGTTAACAGAATTCAAAAGGGGCTGGGCTGGGATTGTTTATGGGAATGTAGTGACTCCAGGCTAATTCCTATCTTGACTCCACTCCCAGGCTCTACCTGTCCTTTTACAAATATTGGGAAAGATTTTAAGACTACTAAAAGGAAACATCTCCTCATCAGCAATCTAACACCCAGACAAGCAGACATTAACACCAATTAGACAAACAGTCAAGAATTAAGCAATACCCCAATCAAGAAGCTACCAATTCAGAGAAATAAACAACAGTTTCTCTCACCAACAGTGACTGGGCAAGTAGATAAAAAAAGAGCAACCCCCCACACTGCCTTTTAGGACTGATGATGTTACCTAATTGGGTAATGAAATGTTTGAAAGAAAGCAACCACTCTCAGAGAATACTAAGGTCAACCCTGAGTTCAACTCTGAATTTCATGGTTTCTTTTTATCTATCATCTATCTGTCTGTCTATCATCTATCTATCTATCTATCTATCTATCTATCTATCTATCTATCTATCTATCTATCTATCTCTCTATCTATCTATCTATCTATCTATCTATCTATCTATCTATCTATCTATCTATCTATCTATCTATCTATCCACCTATCCATCCATCTGTCTTTCTGTCTGTCTCAGTCTATCTCCATCTAGCTATCTACCTAGCTATCATCTAACTAGCTATCCATCTATCCATACATCTGTCTATTTACCTCTATCTATTTATCTATCTATCTATCTATCTATCCATCCATCTATCTACCTATGTATCTATCTAATTATCATCTAGCTATCTATCCATCTATATCCATCTGTCTGTCCATCTGCCTGCCTGCCTTTCTGTCTGCCTGCCTATATCTACCTACCTACCCACCTACCTACCTTTCTATCATCTAGCTAGCTATCCATCTATCTATCCATCTATTCATCCATCTATCCATCTGTCTGTCTAGCTGTCTATCTAGCTATCTACTGTACACATACACACACACATTTATACTAGACCAACAATCAAGCAGCAAACAACAATCTAATCAAGAAACCACCAACACATTCCTACCAATATTAAAAAGTCAAGTGACTTGTACATAAACAGGGAGCAAACCGCTCTCCCTTGTAGAACTGAAGATGTTACCTAGTTGGGTAATGAGACATCCTCATGAAAGGTTCAAATGCTGATAGGACACTAGCATAAACCTTCCTTGAAAAATAGAAAGATCCCACAGAGCACCAAGGACTCCAATTTTAACCCTGAACTACAAATATATTATACAAAATAGCACCAATATAGGTTGTCCTCAACTTAAAACCATTCATTTAGTGACCATTTGAAGTTACAACAGTACTGAAAAAGTGACTTAAGACCATTTTTCACACTCACGACTGTTGCAGCATCCTGATGGTCATGTGATTTACATTTGGATGCTTGACTACTGGTTCATATTTATGATGGCTGCAGTGTCCTGGGGTCATGTGATCCACTTTTCTGACCAAAGCCAGATTTGCTGAATAACCATGTTACTAATTTAGCGAGGCTCTAAAGTGGGACAAAATTCATTGAACTGCCATCTCGCTTAGCAACAGAAATGTTGGGCTCAGTTGTGGTCATAATTTGAGGATTACCTATAGACAAACTTTATTAGCATAGCAATGCCTTTTTTTCCCCTAGATGTCCGTAAATGTTGTTTTTTAGTAGGTTCTCCAAACTGGAACTGGAGCATTACCCACAAAGCAGGAAGAGTGTGTCAGAATAGTCGTGCAATTGGCAATTCCAAATTTCAACTAACAAATGCTCTGTCTTACACATTGGCAAAAAATAAAATAAAAAAAATCAGAACACCAAAATACAGGTTAGGTGGAAGAAATCTGTTCTGACCCACACCCTTTTCCAACAAATCAAACACAATCCAAAAGGAACAGAAACCTTGTAATGCTTTTCAAAATCTTGGCTTGTGATAAGCAAAAGTCTTGACAAACTATGCGAGACTTGCCAAAAGGTAACAGACAAGAAATAATTTCAAAATAAGAATCTTCAATACAAACTCAGATACTGGAATGTCCACGAGGCTGGAGTTTAAAACATTTTTGCCTTCTGCAAAGTATGTTCATTTCACAGCTGGCTTTTATCTTCTTGAAGGAGGGGCCACTACCTTGCAGCCTTATTCCCAAGTCGCCTGTGCTGTTGTACTGCTCTTTCTATGAGCAATCCTGTGTGCATGTGCACTTACACAGGCTCCTCTGGAACCTCCTCATCACTGCTGCCACCCCAGCAATCTCTGAAGGCAACAGTCCACCTCTAATGGTCCTGACCCCTCATCTGAGTCCTCGCTCTCCTCATCTGTTTGCACCTGCTGCTGGCTACCACAACACAATCTCACAGAATGTCCTCACTCTGTCAAGGACCTAGGAGTACTTATCTCAAATAATGAGCTCACTGTAACAGCATTGCAAAAGGCTTTAAGAATTGTTAACCTTATGTTGCAAAGCTTCTTCTCCAGTAACATTGAACTGCAAACCAGGGCATACAAAACCTTTGCTAGTCCAATTCTTGAGATACAGCTTGAACTGGAATTTGCCCTGTATATTGGACATAAACAATTGAGTGGATCAGATATGTTTCTCAAGAAAAGTTCTCACTCCTCCACTCACAATAGAATTCCTTATGCCTCAAGCTCGAAATTTTGGGCCTGGACAATCTAGAACTGTGCTGTCTGTGATCTGATCTAAGCATAGTTCACAAATTGTCTGCTATAAACATCTTACCTGGCAATGACTTCTTTAGCTTCAATCGCAATAATATGGGGAAACAACCAATACAAATTTAAGGTAAACCACTCCAAATTCAATTGCAGAAAATATGGAGTTGTCAAGCTAGAATGCCCTACCTGACTCCATTGTTACAACCTCAACCTCACAGCTTCAAGCTTAACTGTCTACTGTGGACTCACCCATTCCTAAGAGGTCCTTAAAGGGCATGTGCATAAGCACACCAGCATGCTTACTGTTCTGTTTACTGTCCCTATTATCTGTGTTTTACTCCCTTTGTGTTCTGTTATTGAGGCTCATACAATATACTTGTTATCTTGTAACATGTTTGACAAAGAAACGCACACAGAAGAAAGAAAGAAAGAAAGAAAGAAAGAAAGAAAGAAAGAAAGAAAGAAAGAAAGAAAGAAAGAATTCAAAAAAACTTTTTAAAAGTTTCTCAGAGTCTGGGTGAGAAAATTCTGATTGCCAAATGAGGTTTATCCTTGTTCTCTTTTCTCCAAACAGCTTCCCCAATCATCCAATTATAGCAGAACCTCAAAACATCAAAGTTTTCTTTGCATTCTTCAGAGCCTTGAAACGTTGGAACCACCACCTGATCTGAACCCCATCCAAACAGAAATGCAGTGACTTCTTATCAAACAGGGCTGAGAATAAAGTCATAAAAACACCACAAAGGAGATGAAAGTCTTGGTGAGCATGGTGAAGATGATAGGAAATCAATATTTTCCACGGTTTTTTTCTTGAGAAAATTCTGCATAAAAGAAAGAGAAAAAAAAGGGGGGGTGGTGAGTCCAGAGATGGATTGGTTATGGGTTTTAACCCATAGGCAAGTTTTGCACAGAGATGAGATTTATTCTTTGCATGTGAATCTTCTGAGGAATGTTGAAGATAAATTAAAAGTGTATTTTGCTGGTTTCCATAATTTCTCTGTGGGCTTTCTTGATACAAATCAAAAAAAAGAGATGATAATGTTTACAGAAAGTAAAGAAGAAGCAGAGAAGGGAAAAAAATGGGACCTGCAAAGATCTTAGGCCACATGCCCAGATCTACAATTGTGAATGCAAACTGCTTGTTTGTTCCAAAAATACATATATAAACCTTTGGCAGCTGGGGATTATGGAATTGAATTCTCTTTCTTGTTCTGGAAAATGGTTGCAATCTTTTGAGTAAGCATTTTTTTGTTTGCTATGTACATTGCATTCAGTATTTTGCATTTTAATAACATTATCAACAAAAGAACCCCATTGGGGGCTTTAATAATACACACAAAAGGTGATTGTATAACTTTAAATAAATAGAGAGTTCGGTGTTTGGGGAAGGTTCGCTGGCTTTAATGGAAGGAAAGAAAGAAAGAGAGAGAGAAAGAGAGAGAGAGAAAGGAGGGAGGGAAGGGATGGGAGGAAAGAAAGAAAGAGAGAGAGGGGGGGAGAGAAATAAGGAAAGGAGGGAGGGAGGGAGAGGGAAAGGAAGAGAAGGGGAGGAGATGGAAGAAGGAAGGAAGGAGAGAAAGAAAAAGAGAGAGGAAGGGGAGAGAGAGAGAACTATGTATGTATCAGAGAGAGAGAGACAGACAGAGAGACAGAGACAGAGACAGAGTGAGTGAGTATGGGAATCTCCCTTTAAGTAAATGGATAATTTTTATAACTTCCATGTTGTAATTTCCAACACTTCTATATAAGAGTCCTTTGTTCCCCTTAATTAACATAATTGGTCAGCTGTCATTCCAGCTAGGAGAAAGGCAATCTGAACAAGTGTAAAATAAAACACAATATGAAATAAATAAAAGTAATTGTAAATATTGAATAAAAAAAACAAAAATAGAAAAATAGAAAAATGTTCCTAACTTAATATATCTGGTCAGTTGTCCTTCCAGCTGAAAGGGGAAGGATAGCTGAACAAAAGAGTCAGCACAATCCAGAATAAAATAAAATGAGAGCTAAATATAATATGTAAGCATAAAATAAACATTAAAATATAACAGTTTTTTTTTAGAAAAAGATAAAAGTCCTCCTGCCTTAATTTAATTCATCCACTGCCATTCCAATAGTGTAAAGGGTGACCTAATCCAGGATAAAATAAAATGAAAGATTAATATAGCATGTAACATAGAATAAATAAAAGATAATTTAATTAAATTATTCTAGGATAATTTTTAACTTTTTTTTCATTTTAACCTTGATAGATCACCTGCTATTCCAGCTATGGAAGGGGCAGCCTGATTAAACAAATAAAATAAAATATAAATATAAATAAATGTCAAAATAAGTCAATTTAAGAGTTGGAAGGGACCTCGGAGGTCTTCTAGTCAAACCCCTTGCTTAAGCAAAAGACCCTCTATCATTTCAAACAAATGACTGTCCAGTCTCTTCTTAACAATCTCCAGTGATGAAACAATCTCCTACAACTTCTGATGGCAGGTTGTTCCATTGGTTAATTGTCCTCCCTGTTAGGAAGTTTCTCCTTAATTCCAGATTGCTTCTCTCCTTGATTATTTTCCATCCATTGTTTCTTGACCTGCCTTCTGGTGCTTTGGAAAATAAGTTGACCCCCTTTTCTTTGTGGCAGCCCCTCAAATCCTGGAACACTGCTATCATATCTCCCCTAGTCCTTCTTTTCATTAAACTAGATATATCCAATTCTATCAACCATTCTTCATATGTTTTTGCCTCCAGGCCTTTAATCCTCTCATTTGATCTTCTTTGTATTTTTTCCAAAGTCTCAACATCTTTTGTTTTTAAATGTGACCAAAACTGGATGTAGCATTCCAGGTGTGGTCTTACTCAGGCTTTATGAAGCAATACTATTACTTTATGTGATTTTGATTCTAAGCCTCTGTTTGGTAAAACTGCTCCCCTAATGAATGCATCCACCTGGGTACCCTGGCAAAGCAGCGTATTTGTGTTTGTGAGAACTGTTTTTCAATTTCTCTGTCTAGTTTGATGCCTGAAATCCTTTATCCATCCCAATCCAGGCAGTCATCTCAAAGGTGCTTTTTTCAAGAAGTAACTGGAAGGGACCTTGTAGGTGATCTAGTCCAACCCCCCACCCAAGTGGCAGACCCTACACCATTTCTGACAAATGGCAGTCCAATCTCTTCTTGAAAGTCTCAAGTGGTGGCGCTCCCACAACTTTCAAGGGCAACTTCTGTTCCATTGGTTGATTGCTCTCCCTGTCAGAAAGTTTCTCCTTATTTCCAGGTTGAATCTCTCCTTCTTCAGTTTCCATTCATTGTTCCTTGGCTGGCAAACAATACGAAGGCAATCTGGAGCTGCTGGTTTGACAACCATTGTTGATGTTCGCATTGGACTCCAATTTCCTGGCTGTCAGTGATCCAAATTTCATCTGATCAGGATCTGACAAGATTAACTTAGTTAGGCCTATTATAAACCTTGAATCCTGGACTAAGACTTGTGAGGCAATGAATCTGCCAGTATGTTTTGCAATTAATTGCTCAGTTACAGCAATCAACCAGTGGAACAGCTTGCCTTCAGAAGTTGTGTGTGTCCAGTCACTGGAGGTTTTTAAAAAGAGCTTGGACAATGACTTTTCCTGAATGTGCATGGAGATTCTCAGTCAACCAGATCATGGATGTCCCAAAGGTGCTTTTTCAAAAGGCAACTAGACCTTCTCTGTTTTTCTTTGAAGATGTTTCGCTTCTCATCCAAGAAGTTTCTTCAGCTCTGACTGAAGGGTGAGGAATGGAAGGACTTATATACCTTAAGGGAGCTGGTCATTTACATTCTTTTATAGAGTCATTGAGGCCATTTGGAGGTTGGTTAAATCCTTCCATTCCCCGCCCTCAAGTCAGAACTGAAGAAACGTCTTGGATAAGAACTGAAACATCTTCAAGGAAAAGCAAGGAAGTCCAGTTTTCTCTTGAAAAAGCACTTTTGGGACAACCATGATGTCTGAGAATCTCCATAGACAAATATTCTATTCATAGAATAGAATAGAATAGAATAGAATAGAATAGAAAGCATGGAATGGAATAGAATGGAATGGAACAGACAAGAACAGAACAGAACAGAATAGAATACTTTATTGGCCAAGTGTGATTGGCCAAAAGGAATTTGGTGCAGATGCTCTCAGTGTACATAAAAGAAAAGATACATTCATCAAGAGTCAAAAATCATCAGGTACAACACTTAATGATAGTCATAGAGTACAATAAGCAATCAAATAATACTAGGAAACAGTAAATATGACATGACAAAGTTACAATCATACAGTCACAAGTGGGAGGAGATGGGCAATAAGGAGTGATGAGAAGATCAATAATAATAGTAATGCAGACTTTGTATATAGTTGGACAGTACGAATTATTTGTTAAGCAGAGTGATGGCATTTGGGAAAAAACTGTACTTGTGTCAAGTTGTTCTGGTGTGCAGTGCTCTAAAGTGTCGTTTTGAGGGAAAGAGTTGAAGTTTATGTCCAGGATGTGAGGGGTCTGTAAATATTTTCACAGCCCTCTTTTTGATTAGAGCATTACACAGGTCCTCAATGGAAGGCAGATTGGCCGTAACTGTTTTTTCTGCAGTCCTAATTACTCTCTGAAGTCTGTGTCTGTCCTGTTGGGTTGCAGCACCAAACCAGACAGTTATAGAGGTGCAGATGAGAGACTCCTTCATTCCTCTGTAGAACTGGATCAGCAGCTCCTTAGGTAGTTTGAGCTTCCTGAGTTGGCGCAGAAAGAACATTCTTTGTTTTCCAGGCACTCCAGTTGACTTTCTGGGATCAGATGAGGTCAACGACATGCACACGCTCATGCACTTTTCCCTCTCCTCCCACTTGATGAAAGTAACCATTAACATATTTTCACAATCTTCTCAGCCCCGGCAACAGCAGGAATATAGAAAAAAGAAGAAAGAAAAAGGTGTCATAGAATATTCATGAAATTAAGGGGAAACCGAACTGAAAGGGAATTCCATTAGGGAGACCAAGTGTGACAATATAACACATATTTGCATATTTTAGACTTTAAATCTTTTCAGCCCATCCGAGTTGATATATGGAGGTAAACATGCATTGCTGGGTTTTTAGCATATTATAAGCCCTCCAGACTTTGCATGCATTTTAATATGTTTCATTATTGCTGTAGACCTTAATTTCGAACGTGTGCAACTTTGATGGAAGAAAGGGATGGATGGATAGATGGATGGATTGATGGATAGATAGATAGATAGATAGATAGATAGATAGATAGACAGACAGATATAATTAGTATATATATTGTAGTCATTAGGTATGTACTATCTCATCTATCTATCTATCTATCTATCTATCTATCTATCTATCTATCTTTACATATCCATCCATCCATCATCTTCTGTCTTCTATCATATATCATCCATCTATCTTGATATCAATTTATATCTATCTTTCTATCTATCTATCATCCTCCTCCTCCTCCTCACCACACTCCCAATATATCAATGGGGCATATTGTATCTTTCAAAAGTTCTATCAGAGATCTCTTTGATTCTGGGCAATGCACTATTAAAAACATAAGAACCATATCATCATCATCATCATCATCATCATCATCATCATCATCATCATCATCATCATCATCACCATTGCCTATCCTCTTCCACATATTTCCAACCCAAACGGTCCTGAGTTTTCTTTTGCCAGTTGGGCCTGCAATACTTCCTGATTTTTTTGGTCCATCTTGTTTTAGGCCTAAAGCACAATCTCTTTTGTCTACAATCCGAATATCCAACCAGTTGCCAAAACAAGGAATTGGAGGAGTTATTTTATTTTAATGCTGAATATTCTAACCTATCCTAACTCAAATTAGATTCATGCCTGTCTGCACAGAGAGTTCAAAGAAAAAAAATAACCTGAATGCCAAATTAAAACTGGGGAATTTCAGTTTTTCTTCCATTCTTATAGGCCTTTTGTCTAAATTTCAAACATCACACCTTTCTTGTGAACATATTGCAATATGTGCACCTCTGGCCATCTGGTGGCAGCATCTGGCAACCTTAGACTGATCCGAAAGACAGTTAAGCAGAAGTTGCTGTGATTGGTGCTTGGATGGGACACACCAAGAAATCCAAGGGTTTTATAAGCTACATGGAGAATTTTCTTTTTAATCCCAGAGAAAGACTGTGATAGATATCTATATCAATGTAAGAAAACTACCTGGAGAACTCCGTAATTGATGGTGATGTTTTATAGTTTGGATAATGAAATGTCTACAAGAAAACAACCAAGTTCAGAATAACCATTCCACTCATGGTTAGGAAATGTCTTGGTTCTAAGTTACTTTTCTCATGTCATCCCTAGTCCTTCTTTTTACGAGACTAGACATACCCAGTTCCTGCAACCATCCTTCATATGTCTAAGCCTCCAGTTTCCTAATAATCTTTGTTGCTCTCCTCTGCTCCTTCTAGAGTCTCAACATTTTCTTTTTATAGGGACAGCCAAAAAAGCCAATGCAGTCCTAAATTACATTAACAGAGGGATACAATCAAGATCAAGTGAGGTACTAATACCACTCTATAAAGCCTTAGTAAGACCACACCTAGAGTACTGCATCCAGTTTTGGTCACCACAATGTAAAAAAGATGTTGAGACTCTAGAAAAAGTGCAGAGAAGAGCATCCAGGAGGATTAGGTGACAGGAGACTAAAACATATGAAGAACGGTTACAGGAACTAGGTTTGGCTAATCTAGTGAAAAGAAGGACCAGGGGAGACATGATGGCAGTATGTCAATATTTGAGGGGCTTCCACAGAGAGGAGGGGGTCAAGCTACTTTCCAAAGCACCTGAAGGCAGGACAAGGAATAATGGATGGAAACTGGACAAGGAGAGATTCAACCTGGAAATAAGGAGAAACTTTCTGACAGTGAGAACAATCAACCCATGGAACAGAAGTTGCCCTCGGAAGTAGTGAGAGCATCGTCACTTGAAACTTTCAAGAAGAGATTGGACTGCCATTTGTCAGAAATGGTGTAGGGTCTCCCACTTGGGTGACTAGATGGACTAGATGACCTACAAGATCCTCTCCAATTATGTTAATCTGTAAACAATCAAAACTGGATGCGGTAATCCAAGTGTGGTCTTATTAAGGCTTTATGAAGTGGTACAAATACTTCACGTGATCTTGATTCTATTCTTCTGTTAATGCAGCCAAGAGTTGTATTTGCTTTTTTGACTGCTGCTGCACACTTGTGGCTCATATTTAAGTGATTGTCCACCAGAATCCAAGATCCCTTTGTCAGTTATAGTTATTGAGCCAAATTTCACCTAATCCATATCTGTACATTTGGGTTTTCTTTCCTCAGTGTAGAACTTTACTTATCTCTCTACTAATTTCTTTTTGTTAGATAGGCCCCATTGTTCATATCTGTTGAGATCCATCTGGCTCTTGGGCATATTTTCTGGGGTGTTGGCTATTCCAGCACCAAGGACAGAGACTATTCCAACAGAAACCACCAAGGACCTTGTTCTCCATAATAGAAGCCCTAGTGGTACAGTGGTTAGAATGCAGTGCTGCAGACTAACTCTGCTGATTGCCAGCAGTTCCATTCTGACCAGCTCAAGGTTGCCTCAGCCTTCTATACTTCTGAGGTCATTAAAATGAGGAGCCAGATTGTTGGGGGTAATATGCTGACTGTGTAAACCACTTAGAGAAGGCTGTAAAGCATTATAAAGTGGTATATAAGTCTAAGTGTTATTGTTATTGCTATCTGTCTGTCTATCTATCTGAGAGAGATATGTAAAGCTCTATAAAGTGATATATAAGTCTAAGTGCTATTGTTATCTCCATCATCTATCTCTCTGTCTGTCTATATTAGGGAGGTCTGTAAAGCACTATAAATGGTGTATAAATCTAAGTGTTATTGCTATAATATTCTAAGGATTCAAGGTCATCCCAGCAGATGCCTCTCCTACCCATTCCTGGTATGATCTAAAAGGGATGTAAATACTTATATTAACAAACATCTCCCTCCATTTTGTCCTCTGATTTTCAAGCATCCTTCTCGCCCGTCATCAAAGGAGACAAAAAAGGGTGGAATTAGAACTGTAGTTACAAGATAACCAAGATGAGAAGAGAAATAATCCGGAGGAAGTGCATTTGTTTGAAGCACAATTCAACACTCTCCAGTCTGTATGGGAACCAAAGAGTAAATCTTTCTTTTTATGCTTTTCAGGCTAATCTCATTGATGTTTTACAATCTCCAAGCCAGTGGGTGCCTTTAAGATTCGTTGTTGCTGTTATTCCCCCCATCTAGGACCAAATTCAATTCAGCGGTTAACAGAATGAACAAAAGATAACTCTAATCAGATTGCTGATGCCTATCTATAGGCGATATCTGGAAAACAAACAGAGATTTGGGGCTGAATAACATTCCTGTCATATTGTGAAGGCTACTTTGGTGCTACATAAGAGATGAAAGGTTGGCATTAAAAAACAGAAATGGAGGGGAAAAATATGTGACATGTCCTTGAAGACAAAACATTCCTTTGGCAATTTTCATATTCTTTAAAGACAAATGTATTTTCTCCATCACGCCAGGATTAAAAAGCATTGATGGATCAAAGAGACACCAGTTGTCAACATAAAACATGGATAAGTTGGTAATTTCTGCTATTAACACACGCTCCACATTCACAGCATGATTGCTGTTCTATCTGAGCAAACACCCTAACTTTGGATGGGGAAAAAAAGTTACACTATATCTATATGAAATGCAGTGGAAATGTCCTGTTTGTGTTCCAACGGTGCTTTTTTCAAGAGGTAACTATACTTTCTAGTTTTTCTTTGAAGACATTTCCCTTCTCATCCAAGATGCTTCATCTGTTCTGAAAGAAGGGAATTTCTTCATTCAGAACTGAAGAAGCTTCTTGGAGTCTGTCATCTGCACCTCTATAATTGTCTGGTTTGGTTCTACAATCCAACAGGACAAACACAAACTTCAGAGGATAATTAGGACTGCAGAAAAAACAGTTAGTACCAACCTGCCTTCCATCGAGGACCTGTATACTGCACGAGTCAAAAAGAAGGCTGTGAAAATATTTACAGACCCCTCACATCCTGCACATAAACTGTTTCAACTCCTCCCCTTAAAATGATGCTTTAGAGCCCTGCACACCAGAATAACTAGACACAAGGACAGTTTCTTCCTAAACGCCATCACTCTGCTAAACAACTAATTCCCTCAACACTGTCCAACTATTTATATTATATGCATTGCTATTACTATTAATCCTCCCATCCTTTCTTTCACCCATCTCCTCCCACTTGTGATTGTATGACTGTAACCTTGTTGCTTTTATCCTAACTATTTTTATTTACTGTTTCCTAGTATGATTTGATTGCTTATTGTACCCTATGACTATCGTTAAGTGTTGTACCTGATGATTCTTGAGTCTTGATGAATGTATCTTTTCTTTCTGAGAACATTTGCACCAAGACAAATATCTTGTATGTCTAATTCATAATTCATTCATTCATTCATTCATTCATTCATTCATTCATTCATTCAAAGAAAACCAGAAAGTCCAGTTGCCTCTTGAAAAAAGCACCGTTAGGAAAAGCATGACCTGGATGACTGAGAATCTCCATAGATGTCCTTTTTTGTGAGGGGTGAGATGGGGTTTTTTTCTCCAGACTTGTCAAAAGCAAACAGTTTTGATTTAAAAAATAGTCCCTGGTTGATAAAGACTGTCCCTGAATCAGTTCCTGGAACCATTGTTCATTTTAAGTGCCTTTTTCTACCCTTAGTGTCATCCCCATAATACTTTTGATTACAAAAATTACAATGGGATATTTTCTAACGGACTCCTGATTGGCTGGGATGATTGGAAAGAAAATGAATAGGATAAAAATGGATACTTGTAAAACTTCAGAAAGTGAAATGGTTGCAAAAAATAAAACTGTGAGAGAGAGAGGGAGGGGGAGAGAGAGAATGTCTACCAAAAAAAAAAGGGTTTTAGTTTGCCCCAAAATGAGTAGCTTCAGAAGGAAATAAAAGAAAAAGAAAATTTGAGAATCAAACAGAACAGAATAGAATACTTTATTGGCCAAGTATGATTCGACACACAAGGAATTTGTCTTGGTGCATATGTTCTCAGTGTACATAAAATAAAAGATACATTTTTCAAGATTCAAGAATCATAAGGTACAACACTTAATAATAGTCATAGGCAATCAAATCATACTAAGAAACAGTCAATATAAATCGTAAGGATACAAGTGACAAAGTTACAGTCATGCAGTCACAAGTGGGAGGGGAGGGTGATAAGGAGTGATAAAAAGGTTAATAGTAATAGTGCAGAATTTGTTAATAGTTGGACAGTGTTGAGGGAATTATTTGTTTAGCAGAGTGATGGCATTTGCGAAAAAAACTGTCTTTGTGTCTAGTTGTTCTGGTGTCCAGTGCTCTATAGTGTCATTTTGAGGGAAGGAGTTGAAACAGTTTATGTCCAGGATGTGAGGGGTCTGTAAATATTTTCACAGCCCTCTTTTTAATTTGTGAAGTGTACAGATCCTCGATGGAAGGCAGGTTGGTACAAATTGTTTTTTCTGCAGTCCTAATTACTCTCTGAAGTCTGTGTCTGTCCTGTTAGGTTGCAGAACCAGATAGTTATAGAGGTGCAGATGACAGACTCAGTAATTCCTCTGTAGAACTATATCTCTGTATTGAGCATTGCATTGTAGCCTAGATATTTCTTTTATTAAGAACAATTTTGGAATGAGCCTGGAAAGTTGAGTTCTGATTTTTGTACAGGAGGTCCTCAACTTACAACCACAATTGAGACCAAAATTGATATTGCTAAATGAGACAATTGTTAAGTTAATTTTGCCTTAATTTACCACCTTTCTTGCCAGTGGATCATTGTTAAGTGGATCATTGCAGCCGTGAAGAGAGTAACACAGTTGTTAAGCTAATCTGGCTTCCCCATTGACTTTGCTTGTCAGAAGGTCACAAAAACAGATCCCCTGACCCTTTGCAACCATTGTAAATATGAGTTAATTTACAAGCATCTGAATTTCTAATTATATGCTACAATGGTCCTAAGTGCAAAACAACCAGTAGTCACTTTTGTCAGTGACATTGTGATTTTAAATAGTCACTAAATGAACCATTAAATCTAAGTTTGGGACTACCTATATACCTTGGGATATATTTTGTAACATGATTGAGAGCCTTTTTCATGAATGCTTAACCGTGAATGGGCCTTTGGATACTGAATTGTTACCTTCCACCTTCCTCAAAGTCTACTGTTTTCATCTCCGCAACGTAAATAAAAAAAAATGATAAAAGTTATTATTATTCAAAGTCTGTCAAGCTTGTGATTTCTTAAAGATGGCTAACAAGTACAAAGATATCAGCCTGGGCGAACTGGATGCTCTCCAGACATCTTCTCCCAAACAAGCCAAAAATACCGTCCTCCTAATCAATCGTTGGAGTGAAAGAACATGGTTTATACTGAATATTTGGTCCGTATAATTCAACAGTTTGAGTACTGTGTAATGGATATAAATTGCAGTGACCTAGATTTGGTTCAAATTGAAAAGGGAAAATATTTCCTGGTGAGTAAGTTCTGTACAATAGTGAGAAAAGCCATCTAGCGATGGATGGATGGGTGGGATGAGCTAGTAAGCATGTAGGTAGATAGATATAAGAAAAAGAGAAGGGAGGGAGGAAGGACTAGACTAGACTAGAACAGAACAGAAGAGAAGAGCAAGCTGGTAGGGACCTTGGAGGTCTTCTAGTCCAGCCCCCTGCTCAAGCAAGATAACTTATACCATTTCAAATAAGTGACTGTCTAGACTGTCTTCTTAAAAACCTCCAGCGATGGAGTGCCTACAGCTTCTGGTGGGAAGCTGTTCCACTGGTTAATTGTCCTCACTATTAGGAAGTTTCTCCTTAATTCCAGGTTGCTTCTCTCCTGGATTAGTCTCCATCCACTATTTTTTGTCCTTCCCTGTAGTGCTTTGTAGAATAAATTTATCCCCTTTTCTTTGTGGCAGCCTCTCAAGTACTGGAATATAGCTATCATATCACCCCCTAATTCTTCTTTTCTTTACACTAGCCAAACCCAAATCATGCAGCTGTTCTTCATATGTTTTAGTCTCCAGGCCTTTGATCATTTTAGTGCTCTTCTCTGGACCTTTTCCAAAGTCTGAACATCCTTTTTGTAAGTAAGTTGGTAGGTAGGAAGAAAGGAAGGAAGGAAGGAAGGATAGAAACAAGGAAAAAAGAAAGCGAGAGGGAGAGAAAGAAAGAAAGAAAGAAAGAAAGAAAGAAAGAAAGAAAGAAAGAAAGAAAGAAAGAAAGAAGAGATGGAAGGTAGGAGATGGAAGGTAAGAAGGTAGGGAAGGGAAGGGAAAGTAAGGAGGGAGGGGAAGTGAAAGGAAGTGAATCAGGGAAAGTTCTGGCATTTTGTTCATATGCTTTTCTGCTTCATTGCTGCATATGATTTTTAACTTTGTTTGGCATATTGCAGTTTCAAACCAATGATATTTAAAATTGGAAAGTGAAGAGAATGAAAGCAAACAAACAAGACAATATTGTAGTTTCAGCTCAGTTCTACTTACTTCTCCAAGATTTATTGCAAGTCTACATAACTTTCTTATGCTTTGCTACCATAGGTAGCCATCAGCTTACAATTTTCATTTAATGACTGTTCAAAGTTACAGTGGCACTGAAAAAAGTAACTGATGACTGTTTTTCACACTTTAACACCCGTTGCAGCATCCCCATGGTCATGTGATCAAAATTCAGGCTCTTGGCTACTGACTCATATTTATGACAGTTGTTGTGATGACCCAGAGTAGGATACAAAATAAACACAGTCACAAAAAAGAGGTGAAGCCCCTTTTATTCCTTCACTTTGCTTTCAAGCTCTGAATATCCTTGACTGGAGACAAAAAACTCCCACACAAGCAGTTACAAGAAGGAGGAAATGCCGTTTAAATTATATAGAGTAAAAAACAACACAAACCAGGCAAGATAAGGGCTGGAAGACATCCACATATATCAGAAGACACATTGGGAAGAATGCCAAACTCAGAGAGGAACCATAAACTAGACATATTTCCACACTTTGTTTCCAGAGTTTGTCCATACACAAGTCCATCCTCTTACTCAGTTGTCACAGCTGCAGCCCATGAACAGGATCAAGGCCCTCTCCTCCCAAGTTGACCTCATCTCTCCCTTATCCTATCCTCCCTGTGTGCCCTAGGATGGAGAGGGGATGGGCCTGGGTCCTCTGACTACCCAGCTGACCTCTGCCCTTCCCCACCCTCCTCCACAACCTCCAGAGCCACACTTCCACTCCCTGTTGACTGTTCCTCCTCTCCCTCAGAGTCAGTCTCCACTAGGGGCATGACAGTCGCTGTGTCCCAGGGTCATCTGATTCCTTTTTGTGATCCTCTGACAAGCAAAGTCAATGGGCCAGAAGGATTCAATTAACAACCGTGTTACTATTTCAACAATGGCAGTGATTCACTTAACAGCTGTGGCAAGAAAGGTCGTAAAATGGGGCAAAACCCACTTAACAAATCTGTCAACTCAGAAATATTTCTCTGGTCTTTTAGAGTTGTCAGCAGAGAGAGGGGGAAGCAAAGCATACTTTAAATATTTATATAGATAATTGCTAGGTGGCCAAAGCTTCTGATGTGCAAGATTATTACTAGAGAACATAATTGATGGCACTTGGCTGTGGATGTGTCACATTGGAGAATATATATCCAGAGGATGGAGGAAGACCAGTGTCAAGGGGGAAATGAATGATGTTTCAGAGTCGGCTATACCCAGGTAATGCCAACATGTTCACTCCTAATAAATTATTTTTTTTCAACTCTGAGAGATATGGCTAGAGACTCATGATTTGAATGGGGGTGGATTGTTGGAGCCCTGACAAAATGTCTCACTTAACAACTAAACATTTGGGCTCAGTTGTAGTCATATGTTGAGGACTAGCTGTATACAGTTGTGTCAGCAAGTCCAATTCTGTTGTTTTTATTTAATCCTTTCCCACCATGGCATTGTGAATGTTAGTTCTTGCTAAGCCAAGGTGTGGTAAAACAATCCAATTCTTGATCTTGGCTTACAGGAAACAAGCATGTTACAGCTTTTTTTATTACCAAGGAATCCGCATCTTTATCTCAAGTCCATTTTTCTCCCCTTCTTTTCAATCCTCTTGATTGTTTTTTCTCTCTCAATAGTTATTACAAAAAAAAAAAAAAAAAAAGAAAAGCCTTGAATTCTTCAGAGAATAAGAGATGTTAGTGAGCAGAAGACCAAAAATAAACACAAGAGCCACAAGACTTCAATAATAATAACAATGATGATGATGATGATGACAACAATAACAATAACAATAATGAAGGACAGAAGTTGAAATCTGGACTGCAAATTGTCCAGCAGTTCAGGAGATGGAAGGAAAAAGATTTGGAGGATTTGATAGAACAATGTCCCCGACTACTCATTCAATTGTGATTAATTTTAGGTCTTCCACTCTTCAGAAAAAAATAAAGTTGATAGTATCTTCCTTAACCATAACAAAATAATAGAGTTGGAAGTGACCTTGGAGGTCTTCTAAGTCCAACCTCATGCCAAAGCAGAAGACCCTATACTATTCCAGACAACTAGCCATCCAGTCTCTTCTTAAAAGCCTCCAGTGATGGATGGCCCACAACTTCTAGAGGCAAGCTGTTCCACTGGTTAATTGTTTTCACTGTCAAGAAATTCCTCTTTATTTATAGGTTGGTCAACTCCTTGATTAGTTTCCATACATTGTTTCTTGTCTTGCCTTCTGAAAGGTATGTTGAAACCCCCACTTCTTTGTGGCAGCCCCTCAAATATTAGAACCCTGCTACCATATCAGTCCTAGTCCTTCTTTTCACTAGACTAAATAGACCCAATTCCTGCAACCATTCTTCCCATGTTTTAGTCTCCAGCCCTCTAACCACCTTTGTTGCTCTTTTCTGCACTCTTTTCAAAATCTCAGCAACTTTTTTTTATAATATGATGAGCAAAACTGGATGCAGTATTTTAAGTGTGGTCTTACTAAGGTTTTGTAAAACAGTACTAGTACTTCATGTGATCTTGATTCTATCCTTTTGTTAATGCAACCTATGATTGCATTGGTTCTTTTGTCTGCTGCCACACATATGGTGGCTCATATTCAAGTGATTGTCCACCAGGACTCCAAGATTCCTCTTCAGACCTACTGAAGTCACAGCTTTAGAACCAATATTTGGAAAGGCATTTTTCTCAAGCTTTATGTTTTCTATTCTTCAGAACAAACACTTTAGGTTAAAGGCTAGGTCACACTGGCTGATGGACAGAACCACCATCCCACCCCCTGGCGCTGACTCTGAAGTTGCTGCTGCTGCTGGTGGTGCTCCTGGTGTTGCTGCTGCTGGTGTTGCTGGTGTTTCTGCTGGTGCTTCTCCTGCTGCTGCTGCAAAAAGAACACAGCGGATGAGCAAATTTTCCATCCATTGTTATCCGCTCTCAAAAGTGCCCCAAATTTGCATAAACAGAGTCGACAACAATGTGAAAGGAACAGAGGGGAGATGAATTGTATGTACAAGCAGAGTTCGTAGCAAGCCTAGCGTAAGGGAAGGGAATGGAAGGGATGAAGCAGCTATCTGCAGGGCTTCCGGGGGAGACACAGCGAAGCGGATGCGTAGCGGAAGAACGGATGTTAGCGGATGGACGCGAATTGGCAATCACGGACGCCTATAGGATTGCATAGAGGATGCCTAGCAGATGCAAAGAGTTCACTGCGCAGTGTAAGGAGGATGAATTGCGTAAGCTCAGGTGGGATATGATAAAAGGATGCAGCTCTACAAGGCATCTCAGCATTTCAAAGGAAACACCTGCTGCCAGAGGACATTGAGTAGAACACCATGGGGAAAGAAGAGGAACCCTGTGCCTACTCGTCCAGCCCTGCGAAGAAGGACAGAACCACCATCCCACCCCTGGCGCTGACTCTGAAGGTTGCTGCTGCTGCTGCTGGTGCTCCTGGTGTCTGTGTGTTGCTGCTGCTGTGTTGCTGGTGTTCTGGTTGTTTCTGCTGTGCTTCTCTTGCCTGCTGCTGCTCCTGTGGTGGGAACCAGCCCCAGGGCCCTCGAGCCCTGCTGCTGAAGCGGCCCTGAGCCTCGTGCCAGAGGGAGAGGCAAAGGCACAGGAGGAAGGGAGAGAGAGAAACAGTACTCATTTCTGGAAGACCATGAGGTAGGAGGTGCTAGAATGCTGAGGAGAACAAGTACCTGTGGAGGGAGGGCCACAGCTCTATCGCGGAACCAAGCTGGAGAGGCCACTCCTCAAGGTACTTTCCAGCGCTTTGCGGGCAAAGAAGGCAGGTAGCGTCTATGGCTTACAGCTTCAGATGTCCTCCTCGGGCGGATGGGAAGCATATGCACACCTGTATGGCAGTTGCACCTGAAGAGATGCCGGGCAGGCCGCTGTCAAGCTCTCACTGACCAGGAGACATTATTGTCAATGGCCAGGTGCAAAGCTTCCTGGAGGGTGAGATCCACCACGAGGAGCAGCCCCTCTTCAACCCTCTCCCTCTCAAGACAGCCCACAGAGAGCCATCCTCTTCCAGCCAGGAGAAAAGCTACTAGTGTTCAGTGGCAGGTGTCTTGTGAGGGCCCCACGACAAAGACCCCCCCAAGCTGCACTCCCCATGCCAGAGGACTGTGGAGGATCCCCGTCTAGATGGAGCAAAGAAGAGGCAGCCACAGAAGGACAGCCCAACCCCCACCCCCAAGTCCACCTCCACAAAAGCAGTGCAGAGAGAGCAGACACCGGAGGACAGAGCCCCACTGTCATCTTGGAGATTCAGGGACACAATCAAAGCCAGCACAGATCTCCTCTCGCCAGCTGGTCCATCTTACATACCATCCTCCAACACCGGCAAGATCTTCATCACGTAACATGACCAGAACCTCATGGGAAATGCCCGAGGCCACAGTACCAGGCGATGAGGAGAGGATCACAGCTTTGCTTCTGAACTAATCACTCAGGCCCAGCTAAACCTTTGCTCCGTACCTACTCTGCCAGGTCTAGTTCCTCCACCCCAGCGAGATGTCACAGCCCGTTCCATGGATGTTCAGCAGCCCTCGCTTACAAGCCTACCACTACCGAGGACTTCCCAAGCAGAGGTAGCCCTTCCCAGTCCAGATCCCAGGTTTCTCAGATGCCAAAGATGCCACAGATTGCCTCAGCTGACCCAGATGCAGACCAGACCGTCCACGACACTCTCCTTCCTCCACCCTAAAGGAAGCCCTTCCTCAAAACATCTGTCATCAGTCTTGGGGCCTCAACTAGTCCAGGTCCTGGAGGAAGTGCTCTCTCAACCTCACGGGACTGAATCAGATCTCTGAGAGCTTCTGCACACACCATCTCCTGTTGTACTCTCGGGACCAGGCACGCCCAATGGCGCCTCAGACCAAAGCACTCAGCAATAAGCCACCTCCACTAGTCCCATGGCCCTTTACATCTCAGACCATGGGCACACCTCAGAGTGACTGAAAGAGTGCCAGAGACTGACAATTGTTATCTGTTCACCTTATCTTTGCTTAAAGACACTTTTCTTGGTCCATTTTGCACTTTTTAATAAAGTCATACAGTTTGTTATTAACCAAAGGTTATCTTTGGCTTCAACACTCTTGGTCATTTTTTTTACTAATAAAGTATTGGTAAACTTTAAAAAAAGGGTTAAGCCTTTGGCATGCTTGTGGAAATTGGTAAGGAAAGCTGTGGGATGGATTAGCTGTGGATGGTAGGATAGCTGTGGGATGGATAGCTGCATGCGATGGGTTAAGGATAGCTCTGGGATAGGATAGTTGTGGGCATGGGTAGGATAGTTGTGGAGCATAGATAAAGCTTCCAGGCTGCAAGCATAGTGGAGACTGTATGGTCCACCCATTCCAGCTGCCACCCATATGGCCGCTTTATGTATCAATAAAAAATTGGTAATCATTAGATTCAAATCACATTTCAACAAAACAAAACTCTTTATTATTTCCATCATTGTAAGGCCACTCACCATACATGGCACATCTCATCAGTCGTGATGAAGACAGAGGCTGAAGGAAGCATCCCTTAAAGCATCTCCCAATCCTGTCTTGCCACTTCCACTGCTCCACTGGGGGAGTTGCACCAGTGTCTCAGGAGCCGTTGCGCTGCTTCTTCCCTCCCACTGAAAGCCTCTGTTGGGGCTTGCACCACAGTGTCTGATCAGGTTTAGTCCTGTCCTCCATTCACGAGGACTCCTATGTGTCCGCATTGCTTGTGACAGTCCACAAGCCCTGTTCTGCAACACTGAGGTAGTGCATGCGCCATGAGTGTGCAGGATGCAGCAAGCTTTGCACGATGCTCCTCGCACACGTCCGTAGAGCATGCTGCAGCATGGGTGGTGAGGAAAGTCACCTGGAACCTGCTTGCACGGCATTGCCAAAGGCGTTCTCACTACCCCGTCGTTTCCCTGGACATCCTGTAGTTGAAGTTCCTCTCTTCACGGATTGGCGTATACTTAACTGTATGCTTCATGAGTAGGTTCTGAAGCAGAAGCGTCATCACCCACAATGATATATTAGGGACAATCTTGTGATGGTCTTGATGGTAAAGGGGTCGGATCTGGGAAACCCATGATGAGGTTGCGATTCGACCTCCTCCTTGACGGTCACTTCGTTTGTATATCTGGGCAACGCCAGCTGACCCGTTTGCCGAAGCATCGATGTACATGAGCTTTGTAGTCAAGCATGAACCATGGCAAAAAGAGAATGATTCGAAGAAGCCACTTGGCAGTTGAATATAAGTGGATCCCTGAGTTGCTGGGAGCTGTTTCAGGCCAGTGCTTCACCATGCTGTGCTCCAAAGGTGTCGGGAGATTCCACCTCTGAGATACCACTGCTGCTGCAACTTTTCCGCCAAGCATTCTCTCAGTGGTGGGGCACTGGAGAGCTCCTCCACATGTATGTTCCGAATTGATGGCCCTGCCCGCTTCTCTGACCACCAATGCTGATGGTTGTGTGTGGCACCCTCCGCAGGCATAACTGCGATGTTTCTCTGTACGTTGACGGTCCCAATGCCAGGTGCACAGAGTTCAGTGCCCAACCATTCAGTCCAGAGGCTCTAGTTGGGACAGGAATGTTGGTGCTTTGGCTTTGATCAACCTGGGTCCTCGAGATGCCTCCAACTTTGATCCAACGTGGGTGGTGGCAATCCTTCATGAAGTGATGGAATGCTACAAGTGTCTTTCATTCTCATTTCTCCACCATCAGGCTTGTCATACAGTCCAAAAACTTCACCTTTCTCTTCCGATCCAATCGTCAGACCCCAGACAGTTTCTTGGACGTGTTCCTTCTTCCCTTGCATTAGAAAACGTGTGTAGAACAGTCTGGAAGAGGGCTTGGTTTGGCTGGTTCGAATGATGGTGGCTACCAAAAGGAGGGTGGCGATGATGCCATGTGGAAGATGAACTGGATTGCTGTTGGAAGAGCAAAGGGAAAGGCTGACAGAAGTCTGCACACGCAAGGGCTGGCTGACTGATTAGTGATATCAAGGTGAATTCCTCCCCCTTTTTCACAGGAAAACTGTCAGTGTTTCCGCTAGGATGTCCGTTACCACATACTCTAGAAAATCCTCCAGACATCCTAAATTATTCTGAGATAAGTCCCATATACGCGAATGTTTTGTCCATTTAATGCTTTTAATAACTCCGAAGCTGCATCCGCTTCCATTCACCTTTCTAGTCACGTTGCTTAACTAAATACCTGTGTGGCGTTCCGCTCTACCTTAACGCTTTCTCCCTCTTTCCGTTTTCTGCTGCAGTTGGATGTGGGAGTTGTGGGCCAGATTGCCAGAGGATGCCGAGAGGATACATAGGATGTGTAACGGGTGACAAGTACTTAGAATGTTTGTTTTGCCTGTATGTGGTCGTGGATGTAGATTGTAACGACGGAAAGTTCATCCGCTCAAAAACGTCTATATAAACTGCAGCTTCCAAAACTTTTTGAGCGGAGTGAAATAGCAGTAGACGGATGTTTTACGGATAGAGTTTGGTATGAATCAAATACACAAGTGAGTACAACCAACGGAATTGCCAGTCGCGTTTTCCCAACGGATGGCAAGCTTTTTTGTCCCTTTTACATCCTCTTTGCATCCGTTGGTTCAGTGTGACATGGGCTTTAGTTCTTATAGTTTTCAAAACAAAAATTTTGAATGGTCTCTTACTTGAATAAGTGTTTGCTTAGGAAAATATAATACATCTCAGAGAATAAGAACTCAGAACCAACTTTTAAGCTTATCAGTGATTTGAAGTCCAGTGGTTATTATCTTATGAAAAGTTCTCCATCAGGGTTGGAGGATTCACAATCCTTTGGGCCATAGAACACACCAGCTTCCTCTGTTTGCAGCATCCTGGAGTCTCTTTTTCAATGTGCAGTGGCAACATATTTATTTTATATAACGGCTTCTTTTGTGTGTTTCTTTTTTCTTTTGAGAATTGTGCCCAACTTGTCTCTTGTGATACCATGGCTCTACAGTGTGTGTATAACACACATCCCCGTAAATAACAAACAAAAAATAAAGTTCTTTAAGTGTCTAAGCTGTGAATTGGGCTTTTAAACAAATGCAAAATACTTTGTTAAGGAAATGTTGAACTCTGCCCTCAGCTTCCCCTCTTTTGAGTTCTATAATCCTCTTTAGACATCTAAGAATTAAAATGAAGAGTTGTGTAAGGCGTTGCCTAGTCATGAAAGACAAGTATGTTTCTCATCCAATTCCAGAATTTTCAGAAGGAAAATTGAAGTTTAGCTTCTAAACAGACATAAAAGCAAGAAATGCCTTTTATTCCAAGAAAGAAAGAAAGAAAGAAAGAAAGAAAGAAAGAAAGAAAGAAAGAAAGAAAGAAAGAAAGAAAGAAAGAAAGAAAGAAAGAGAATGTGTTTTGAGATGTAAATGTCCACTTCCCATTCAGGATGTACCAGATACTTGTTGACTTTGTGAAATCTTTTTGAATACCATCTTACTCCAGAGATGCACTCAAAGGGATTAAGATAAGGGATGCCTTATCTTTAAATTTCTTTGCAAAATCCCATCCTTTGTAGTAACATGTGTATTAGGCTTATTTTGACTTCAGGATTTTATTTGATTAAGCGGAAAGTTAGAGACAATCCCCATCAAAATAGCATGGAAGAGAGGGCCAATCTGTTCTCCAAAGCAGGGGTCTCCAACCCTGGCAACTTGAAGCCTGGAGGACTTCAACTTCCAGAATTCCTCAGCTAGCAAAGGGAATTCTGGGAGTTGAAGTCCTCCAAGCTAAAATTGCCAAGGTTGGAGACCCTTGCTCCAAAGCATCTCAAGGCAGGACAATAAGCAATGGATGGAAACTATCCAAGGAGAGAAGCAACCTAGAACTAAGGAGGAATTTCCAGACAGTGGGAACAATTAACCAGTGAAACAACTTGCCTCCAGAAGTTGTAAATTCTAGAACACTGGAAGTTTTCAAGAAGAGAATGGACATAACATAGGTTGGACTAAAAGACCTTGAAGACCTCTTCCAACTGTATTATTCCACACACTAAGAAACCAAATACAGAAAAATCTCATTAACTTTGTTGTACCAATATTGGTCTCTTATTAGCCTAGTCTTATCTTTCATTATGTTACTTCTTGACTATAAAGAGAAAATGTGTTGAGCAACATTACACCAGAAGTATTTCATAGCAATGTACTATAATGACCGAGTGCTTTGGTGAAAACATTCTTTGTGATTTGACACTCATTAAATACACAGGTGCTTTTTTTTTTTTTTTCCCTTTGGANATGAGAACTAATGAGCATTGGGAGGATCAATCTTGATACATCTTCTTTGTCATACCAAAATTCATGGACATTACTATTACTTCTTTTATATATTCTTGATATTTCCGCCCCCCTCCTCAAGAAATAACCTCTGCATTTTGCTGTAGGAGAATCTCAATGAACAGATGAAAGTGAACGTTACTTGAAGTTCATTTCTGACTTTCTTTAAAACTCCTCAAATGTTTTATTTGACCTAAAGTCTCCATTCTGTTCGAATCTAATGTCAGATTGGGGGAAACTGCAAACAAATATACAAAACCAGGAGTTGCGTTTAAGTTCAGCTGAACTCCATGGACACCTTACAGTTCTTCTGACAACAATATGGAAATGGTTTGACATTCACCATGATAAAAAAAAAAAAAAAAAANTTCACCATGAAAAAAAAAAAAAAAAAAGATGTAGAGACTCTGGAAAGAGTGCAGAAAAGAGCCATAAAGATTATTAAGAAGCTAGATGATAAAACACATGAAAAACAGTTGCAGGAATTGGGTATGTCCAGTCTAGTGAAAAGAAGGAACTGGGGTGACATGGTACCAGCGTTCCAATATTTGAGGTGCTACCAGAAATAAGTGGGGGTCAGCCTATTCTCCAAATCATCTGACAACAGAAGAAGAAAATCAGGGGTTGGATTCAAATTTCTTAACAACCGGTTCTGTGGGCGTGGCCTTATTTATGGATGTGGTTTGGTGGTCGCATGACTGGCTTGGCATGGCTTGCTGACTGGGCATGACTTGATGGTCACATGACTGGCTGGGAGTGGCTTGTATGTAAATATTGAATATTTTTATTAACAAAAGAGCAACTTTTAAGCAAAATCAGACAAAACAGACAGGCAGATTGAGTTGCTCACAGATTCACAGATTCACTCAGAGATCTATCTTTCTGCAATCTATTGACTGAGTCTGTCATATAAAATTTTCTAGCAAGCAAACTCACTAAATTAACTCACAACATACCATGTATGTAAATAATGATTTTAATATAAAAAAGAGCAACTTTTACTCAAAATCAGGCAAAGCAGGCAGGCAGATTGAATTGCTCACAGAATCATAGATTCAGTCAGAGATCTACCATTCTGCAATCTATTGTCTGAGCCTGCACTGAAAAATAGAAGCTTCAGTCCTAAGAAAGATTCAACTCTGCTTTTAGATTAGCTAGAAAGCAAGAAATCCAAGGTTTTCCTGCTTTATGGCTAATCTAAATCTCCCAGCACAGTAGAATAGCTGATGTTTGGGCAGAAAGAAAAAGGAAAAATAACAACTTACCGAATGCAGGCAAGTTGGATGGTGCAGGTGCCAGGTAAGGAGTGAGTGGGTAGGATGAGGCGAGGCCAGCCAGTGGATTGATTTGCCAGTACTCCAAACTGGGCAGAATCATAACAACAGGTTCTATAGAACTGAACCGACCAGGTAGAATCCCACCCCTGGAGAGAAGCCACCGAGAATTAAGGAGAAACTTCCTAACAGTGAGAACAATCAACCGGTTGAATGACTTGCCTTCAGAAGTTGTGGGTGCTCCATTACTGGAGGCTTTTAAGAAGAGACTTGACAGCCATTCATCAGAAATGGTACAAATTCTCCTGCTTGGACTAGAACACCTCCAAGAATCCTTTCAACTCTGTTATTCTATGTTATTTTCCTCCAGCAGCATTTTTCAACTTCCCAATCTAGGCAACAGCCCTGAGATGTCTTGGTAGTCTTTCAGCTAAGTCTTAAAGAGGTTTCACTTTGCTTAAGCTTCTGGCCTCATACAAGATGAGCCAGATGTTTTTAAGTAATGTGACATCTGGCTTACATTGAGACTTATTAATAAATGTCTTCAATTGCAGAAACCAGGTGTTGCAAATTACATTTGTGGCTTTATTGACTTGTCTACCTGCTGGAACACATATTTTATTTATTTGTAACCCACCTTTATTATTTTTTTACAAATAGCTCAAGGCAGTAAACCTATCCAACATACCTACATCCTCCTGTTTTCCTCACAACAACAATCCTGTGAGATGAATTGGGCTGAGAGAGAGGAACTAACTGAAAGTCACCGAGCAGGCTTTCATGGCTAAGGCAGGACTTGAACTCATGGTATCTAACCTGTCCCAAAAATGTTTTTTTCAAGAGGCAACTGGACTTTCTTGTTTTTCGTTGAAGTTGTTTTGATTCTCATCCAAAAAGCTTCTTCAGTTCTGACTAAATTATGGAGGTTGGAAGGATTTATGAGCCATGGTGGTGCAGTGATTAGAATGCAGTACTGCAGGCTGCTTCTGCTGACTGCTGGCTATACTTTGGCAGTTCAAATCCCACCAGGCTCAAGGTTGACTCAGTCTTCCATCCTTCTGAGGTGGGTAAAATGAGGACCCAAATAGTTGGGGACAACATGCTGACACTGTAAACTGACAAGAGAGGGCTATAAGTCTAAGTGCTATCATTATTGTTATTTATGCTCCTTGCAGACAACTAGTCATTTGCATTATTTTAGTTGTTGAGGCCACTTGGAGGTTTATCTGTGTCCTCAGAGTCACCTGAGTGGTGAAAATTGGTGTGAAGCCTTTGTAGAATTGTTGAAAGGTCTGTTTCATAGACTGGAAGTGAATGATATGTGTGTGTGTGTGTGTGTATGTGTGTGTGTTATGGTGAACAAAATTGGATGCAGTGTTTCAAGTGTTGTCTTACCAGTACATTACAGCAGACTTTGCCTGAATGATTTTTGTTAGGCAAAGATATATAAGGTTCCTGTTGAGATTTATGAAAGGGCAGAGATGCAACAATGTTCTGGATAGATGTGAACAGAAAGCAGTCCATCAAAGCAAACCGGTTCTCTCTCAACCATGGAGGTGATCCTTCTCAGAACTTCCAACCAGGGGTGGGCTGCTACGGGTTTGCATGGGTTCAGGTGATCCTCTAGCTAAGATTTTTTGCAGTTCAGCAAACTGGTAAATCCCACACCTGGCTGGCCCCGACCACCCCACTCCTCCCAGGACTCCCCATGTGGCCCATTTTGGATGCCAAGTAAGTGCAGGGCCTGCATGGAGGCTTGGGGAGGGTGAAAAAGGGGCCTCCCGGAGGCTCCAGAAGGCCAGAAACGGGCCTGTTTCCAGCCTCTGGAGGGCCTCCTGACCTGGGGGAGGCCATTTTCACCCTCCAAGAGGCTCAAGGAAAGCCTCTGGAGCCTGGGGAGGGTGAAAAATAGGCCTCTCGGAAGTTCTAAAAGGCAGGCCTCTGAAGGCTGCAGAGGCTGTTTTCACCTTCTCAGAGGCTCGAGAAAAGCCTCCAGAGCCTGGGGAAGGCAAAAACATCCCCCACTCCCACCATGGTGCAAGAAGCCAACTAGGCCACAGCCACCATGGCCATGCCCACCCAGCAAATGGGCAGAGAACCAGTCACTGAAATTTTTGAAGCCCACCCCTGCATCCAACCAAGTCGTGCCCCTGTTGGAGTCTGAATCTGAGGATGAAGATGGACAGCTGGCAGGGAGTGGGAGTGTAGCTCCATTAGCTGTGGAGGAAACTGGGGAAGGGCAAAGTCTGGCTGGACAGAGCAGGAGAGAGGTAGAACAAGGGAGAGGAAATTCAGAGGAAGACTCAGGCCCACCCCCTCTTCATCCTAGGGCATTCAGGGAGGAATGGAGAAGAGAGAAACATGGGTTGCATGGCTTAAAGGGGAGGAAGGGGCCCTGATTCCCTTCATTAGCCACATCTGGGAAGAGAGTTTAAAAGAAATGCAGGCTGCATATGGCAGCTTCTGGGAGCAAACATGAGTATCTTGTGTTGACTTTGCTTATTTGTGTTCCTGGTGTCTTTCCAACCATGTTGAGTTTTGCCGTGCCTTTACATCTGGAATTCTTGCTCCTGCTGTGCCGAACTAATGACCTCATTTTGCCTTGATTGGACTTATAGTTACAGTTTTTGTTGGCCACGTTTTAGATTTGATTCTCGCAGCCAAAGGCTGTTCCTGGGAGAGTTTTTCTCCAGCCCAGAAGGTAACCAGGACATTTGGGGCAAAGTTGGAGCTAATAAAGAGACTCCTCAAATAGTAAAGGGAGTGATTAGTTGACTGTGTTGCCTTAGTGCCACGCTCCAGGTCATCATCGTACCTTTTCAAAAGGTTCTGCCTCCTTCAGTTCTTCCTACCAATAAACCAAAGATGATCTATCCCAAAGCAATCCACCCTCAATAGTAAATGCAGCCCCTGTTTGCTACCCAGTGGTGGGGAGGGGGAGGAAATCTTCCCATCCATGCACGTTGCGGCCTTCTGTGCTTTCAGAGTGAACAAATGTCATTTGTGGTTGCGATCTTGTCTCTTGCCATATTTTTCATCCTATTTTTTTCTTTCTTTTTTTTTCTCCCCCTTTTCATGCCGAGATGATTTGTCAAAGCTTGGAATATATTCAGCCGCCCGAACAAGGCTCATTATAGGCCTGCACAAAGACAAGAGAGGTGGAGAAGGATGACAAGGTTTTGCATTAATTGCCTAGCTATCTGGTGTTCTGGAGGGCATCCACGCATATAATAATTTAAGTAGAGTTGCGGCAAGTTGGAAGTTGCAAGTTCTTATAATGTTTTGCCAAGCTGATTTCCTATTATAGCACAGTCGGTATTTCTTTTTAAAGCCTTGACAGAAACCTGCAGGTGGCCACACAGCTTTTGTCCTGCAAGTAACATATTTTCAACGTTCCATTAACCAGCCAAAAATGCAGCTGGTACAACTTATTGTCAACCTCAGTATAATTCAGAAGTAAAAAGATTAAAAAAATGAAGTTAGTACCAGGCCTGTGTTTCTACAATGAAGTGGTCCTGGAGTGATAAAATCTTTAAAATTGGGAAATGGCCTTGTAATTCCAGCAAGGAAACAGGTTAAAAATCTATGTTACTTTCAAATCTAACATTTAAAAAATAAAGACAGCTTCTGTTTTTCAAGCAGGAAACCCTAACATTTTGAATAGATGGTTACCCAATCTCTTCTTAAAAACTTCCAGTGTTGGAACACATACAGTCCATAATTTGAATTGCTTCAAAAACTCTGGTTCAATTTGGAATAGAATCGCAGAGTTGGCTGGGACTTTGGAGGTCTTCTAGTCCAACCCCCTGCTCAGCCAGGAAACCTTATGCCATTTCAGACAAATGGTTGTCCAATCTCTTCTCAAAAACTTCCAGTGTTGTGTGAGCAGAATTGAAGTCATGTTGGATGGCCGATTGAATTAAATAAGGAAGTGTGTCTCAAACTCAGTAGCTCTGCTAAATAAGAAAGTGTTCCAGTTTGTGCACAAGAGAAAAAAAACACAAGATGAGGCTAGAACAATGAGGAATTGTAATAAAGTGCTGAGGTGTCAGAAACTGTGTAACTGCTTTTGCTAGATAGGGAGTCAACATAAACCTTCGAAATATATGTGTCAATTTGAAAACAGAAAGAATTTGAGCCAAGCCCTCGTACGAGGGGGCGGACAGTTAAGGTATAAAAATTCTGCCTGAATTTTGCTCTGGGTTCCTTCAATGCCTGAGGTAACCCGTCTCTGCAGACACGTGAATAAAACCTTGTTTTCCTTGGATTAATGAATCTTTTGGTGGTTTTTTATCTGCTTCCACCTCAAAGTTGGAACATTCACAACTTGTGGAGGCACATTTTACTTATTACAGATTAACAGAGTTGGAAGGGATTTTGTATGTCCTGTAGTCCAACCCTTTGCCAAAGCAGACCCTCCACCATTTCTGACAGATAGCAGTCCAGTCTCTTCTTGAAAGCTTCCAGTGATGAAACTCCCACAACTTCTGAAAACAAGTTGTTTCACTGGTTAATTGTTATCATTATCAGGGTATTTCTTGTTCTGGGTTGCTTCTGTCCTTGATGAATTCCCATCTCTTGTTTCTTGTCATGCCTTCTGGTGCTTTGGAAAATAGGTTGACCTCCTCTTCCAATATTTGAGGGATTGCCACAGAAAGGAAGGGGTCAAGCTATTTTCTAAAGCAATTGTAGGCCACACAAGGAATAATGGATGGATACTGATCAAGGAGAGATTCAACCTAGAAATAAGGAGAAACTTTCTGACAGTGAGAACAATCAACCAATGGAACAGAAGTTGCCCTCGGAAGTTGTGAGAGCATCATCACTTGAGACTTTCAAGAAGAGATTGGACTGCCATCTGTCAGAAATGGTGTCGGGTCTCCCGCTTGAGCAGGGGGTTGGACTAGATGACCTACATGATCTCTTCCACTCTGCTCATCTGGTAATCTTTGTGGCAGCCCCTAAAGCCCTGGTCCCACTGCACTTACGGATGCAAAGAGGATGTAAAACGTTAAAAAAAGCTTGCCATCCGTTGAAAAATGCTATGCATCCATTGTATACTCACTGCATACATGTTTCATACGCTCTATCTCTTGAGCATCCCTCCACTGAGATTTCATCCGTTCACAAAGTTTTGAGCTGCACAAAATTTTGTGAACGGATGAACTTTCCGCCATGTATGATGTACATCCATGATATATACGAGCAACAAACGTTCTATGTCCATTATCATCCATTAAACATCCACTGTATCCTCTCTGCATCCTCTGGCCATCCCCTC
>BHFT01067958.1:0-10180 GCA_004320025.1 Laticauda laticaudata
TCCACTAGGCTTCCATGGAGCATCCGCTGTACATCCGCCCTACGTCCTCCCCCTGTCCATTCCTCTCCGTTGTTGTTCGCTCTGCTTATGCAAATTCGGGGCACTTTTGAGAGCGGATAACAACGGATGGAACATTTGCTAGTCTGCTGTGTCCTTTTTACATACTTTTTGCATCCGTCGGCCGATGTGACAGGGCCTTTAAGCATGACATATAAATACAAGCTGAATCTGTGAATAGGGATAAATCAATTCTATAAATCATGGTTAAATAATGACTTATCTGTTGGGAAAGCACAATTTACTCTCAGCATGAATTGTGAATATGACTGCTAGTGTTTTTATTTCTTCATCAGTTGTATTTCTTTACAATAGCAGTCCCCAACTTTTCTGGCTCAGCTGACTGTGGAGATGGCAGTGGTGGGAGAGAAGGGATGGTTTCACGCATATGCATGTGCTGCTTTCCCAAACACAGCTTTGCACACACAAACACATTCCACCCACTACTCCTATGGCCAATTCCAAATGGGCCATGGCCCAGCATTGGGCCGTGGCCCAGGGGTTGGAGACCCTTGCTGTATAGTATATCACCTCAGTTTTCTCCAAGTTGCTACCTTTTAGATGGCTACAGTATGTTCACACAAATCACTAAATCAGCATTTCTCAAATTGAAACAGGGATCACTAGTTTTTTTAAAAGCATATAATACATGTGCAGAAAAAGGAAGAGTCTCAGCAACATCAAAGCATAAGGTGGGCTTACACAATCACTGCAGCAAGCAAAGCTTGAGTAAATATTGAAAGATGTCTGAACTCATTTTGTGATGACTAGACAGTTGCCACTGACTGGTGACTTCTGACATTTGTATATATCATAGTCCTTTGAGTGTATTGTTTCAATTCTAGATTTTTTAAACAGAAAAACTGGTAAGGATGAAGAGTGTGATAATAGAACATATCTAAAAAGCATAAGTGTATTGTCTAGACAGTATATAGTTAATAGGGAATTGGTATAGTTAGTTAGGAATTGAGAGCTGTCCCCTTAAGGATCATGGTAAATGTAGTCAAGGTATCCTGGGAAATGTAGTCCATGTCATGTGGCCACACCTGTAATCCTGATTGGTCACTGAATTGATCCTTGGTGGGTTGGGGGAGGTTCCTTCACTCTTGCCCAGAGGGGAACCTTCAGGGCCTTCTACGCCTTCAGAGAAGGCCTTAAAAAAATCTGGACCAAAAAATATAAGTATTAAATTATTATATATAATCTATCTAATTTAATTTAATACAATACATTTAATACATTTTCTCTAATCTATGTTCTAAAGTTAAGTTTACTGTCAAGTTCACATCAGCAATGAAAAGGTTACTGTCCTGAAACATATTATCCAATCAGAATTGTCCGTCTCTATCAAAGCCCGGTTAGCTGGCTCATTAATTGGTTAGGACTTCATGAATCCAGGGGAAGGCCAAGCTATGTGTTTTGGTTTGGAGAGTGATGGGAAAACTGACCAATCACGGTTTGATTTTAAGTGGGCGGGACAAAAACAAAAGACCATAGGCCTTCGTGAAGTCTGAAAGGGCTGAGGTGAAGGCCCAGCTGTAGTGCTCACGGTTTGCTCCTGCTCTTGCCTGAACCTAGAATCATGCTGCTGCTTCATCCCCTTGCTCCACCATTATCGGAATGAAAGGAGAACTATCCTTTTACACCAGAAAGTCAGCTATTCAAAGAGTTGGACATTGAGATGAAGCTTGACGTAACTGTGAGTTATCTTGAGGATGCCTGATGAACCAATAAAAAGACTTTGTATGGATGCTTTGTGGAGTTAATCTTTCTGCTTTATAATCAGATATTGATTGTAAGGTCCAGAACAGTAAAAGGATAGTTATATCTTCGAATTCCCAAGACAAGTAAAAGGATGATGCTTATCTGGACTCCCTCCCAAAAGTAAAGAATATTGTTATATCTGATTTCTTGTGGCAAGAGCCAAGTATATTAAAATCGGGATTCACGAGTCAAAGCACAATGCTAATCTGAGTTTCCAAAGTAAAGATATAAATTAATCAGTTTGCCTATGAAATACTCTCTCTCTCTGTCTCCCTTTGAGCAACTGAAGTAATATAGCCTGTTCAATTATTGGAAAGGGCTGGAAATCCCCCCACCTGCTAGGGACAAAACAAGCAACATTGTCCCTGTCTCTCCCTGGAACCTAAGCTGATCATATTACCTGAATGATTTTTCTTTTTCTGGGCCACAAAGTTACCAAACCTGTTTGAATTCATAGGGAGGAACCAGAGATTCCCCCCTCTCTTCAGCAAGACAATTTACAAGCTACTTCCTTTCTGTTTAAATTTGCATCTCTGCTGTCTCCCTGCTATCTCAAAGAACTTTTGCAAACAAGAAACAGTATTTAAATAAGAAAATGTAAATTATGTGTGTAGATTAAATAAGAAAATTCTTAAGCCTTCAGTCAGACAGGGACAATTGTTGATTTCCTCTGCTCATCTGGAAGGGAGGCAAAGCAATAAAAAGGCCTCTTTAATTAGTTTACAACGGGGTCTCTAAGCAACAGAGCTGTAAAAATTCCTTGGATCTGGCCGTTTCCAGAGCAACAGGGCACATTTCCCCCTGAAGAGAGAAATTTAATGCCAGCAAGCATTTTAAACACAGAAGTGCAGTTTGGTTTCTTCTCTGCTATGACAGCCTAGAAGATTTTTCCCTCCTATTTTCCTTTACTGAAAATTAAACAATATCAGTCTACATTACCTAGCTAATGGAAATTATTTAATCACAGTGTTCATACAACCACAGTATTGCATCTCTCTAGTGACTTTTCCTTCCAGCCTAATTGGCTATCATTCAACTAATAGCTTACAGCACTATCTGGTGGCAAGTAGAAAATTACAGCATCTTCCCACTTTAACCCAAGGGTCCAGCATCACTGAGGGGCCAACTTGTGTACTGCATCAGTCTCTTCTAGACCTACCAAGCAACACTAACAGGCCAACTTGTGCACTGCATCAACATCTTTCAGACCTCAAACAGACACTTCTAGTGGTCAACCAATGAATTTCATAGGAAAAATTCTAATTTTATTCACTAGCTTGTAGCAACTTAATCCAAGGGTCCAGCCCCACTAAGAGACCAATTTGCACATTGCATCAGTGTTTTCCAGACTTGACAAGCACCACTAACGGGTCAATTTATGTACTGTGCCAATGTCTTCCAGATCTCGCAATGCACCCTCTAGAGGCCAACCAGTGTACTTCATCAGCATCTCCCAAACCTTGCAATGCACACCTCTAGTGGTCAACCACTGAATTTTGCAGAATTTTCTCAACTCTGCCATGTACCTGTAGCACCATCTACATGGTCAGTACTGAATTTAGCAGAAGTTCCTACATTCAGCTACCTGCTTGCAGCACACCCTAGTGGAAAAAAGGGAATTATATGGAAAACCACGAAATTTTCCAAAATTCACATTTGCCAATTTGAAGTATGGCAACTTCTTCAGCCATGGCAGATGTCTCTGATGTACCAGAAGACACAAACCCTCCATCCACCCTTGATATAAACATGGAGTCTGGTTCCCAAAACCCAATTTCGGATGTCCAAACCTCCGGAGAAGCAGCGATACCTCAGAAAGCCTACAACCTCAGACAACATAGGAAGCTTACCGAACCCATGGACTAATTATTGAGGGAGGACTGGGACAAGCAGTAATGTCATTAGGTAGAACCATGGAAGGAACTGGAGACAATCTGCGAAACTCCCAAATGCAAGCTGTCCCTTGGAAGAATCTGCACATTACAGGAAGACCTAGAGGACCTTCTCACATGGTGGAGAGACAGTGAAAGTAAACTCAAGATTATCCAGGTGAGGATGGGTGACCCAAAGCTTGAAGAACACATTCAATGCTTCAAGGAAGTAAACAAGGAACGTGAAGTTCATTAAGGAAGGCAAAAATGCCCTCCAGGCAGCACTCGAAGACACACTACAGCTGGAAGCAATGTCAAGGAAGAAGACCACATCCGACATAGCCCCCCAATCACATGTGGCTTCCTCCCTCCATCCCAAGCCAGCAAGGTCTTAAACAGGCTCCAGCGTCTCATGGCAAATCTCTCCTGCTGGCTCTCACCATCCTTCCAGAGCATCCTCCCATCGCAGCGATGCATCTAAGGCCTCCAAAGCAGCAAGTTATGCTGACCAAGCTGCAGAAGCTGAGATAGAAGCTACAGTAGCAGAAGCAGATCTAGGCATGACAGGTGAGGTAACATGATAGAAGGCAGCAGTAGCATCTCAAGCAGAAGAAATGGTCAACCAAGAGGCAGAAATGGCCAAAGCCCAGGCCAACCAACAGGCAGAAATGGCCAAAACCCAGGCCCAATTGGAGTTGGTCATATGACAAAGGGAGACGGCATGGGCTGCAGCATTGTGGAAGGTGGCTGACAACGCCTCCCTCAACTTCAACCTCGAAGAGTTGGGAGAAGAGAGCCCAGATAAACAGATCAAGACCTATGTGGATGAACAGCACTCGCTACGAAATGAGCAGGTGGAACCCAGAACCGAGTATCATTCTGGCAGTATCCCAGAACCAAGGGATCGAAGGAGAGAATCTCAACCACAGACTCCAGACACCAGTCAAAAGATTGATGTCATAAGACCTAAGACTCCAGATTTTTTTTCCAAAAGCAGCAAACTTACACCAATGTCTCATGGCCTGCTGGGCAAACAATGTAGCCCCCCAGTAACTATGAAGACTCCTCAACAGGTAGGCACACAAGCTGCCACAACTGCCACACTCAATCAACAGGCAAAAGAGTTACTGCCACACCCACCAGATGACTCTAATGCAGATATATGGCAAGATGAATGTGGTACCCACTCCCAGCAGCCAGAAAGACTACACCGGCGTATGTGGTAATGGCTCAAGACCTCCTCATAAAATACTCTGAGGATAACCATGAAACATTCACCACACATGCCCTCGAGCCAGAACACCACACATGCCCTTGAGCCAGAACATCTATGCCAATAGATGATCTACCATCACAGAACAGAAACAGAGAACCGTCACTATGATGGGGAAAGCTAGACTTAGCAGCCAATGGTGTGTATAAATTTAACAACAAGCCAGGCAGAGAATAACTACTGTGGAAGCACATTTTCATAAAATGTGAACCATTCAAAAAGAAAGGCCGC
Source organism: Laticauda laticaudata (assembly GCA_004320025.1). Taxonomy (NCBI): domain Eukaryota; kingdom Metazoa; phylum Chordata; class Lepidosauria; order Squamata; family Elapidae; genus Laticauda; species Laticauda laticaudata. The sequence goes on from BHFT01067958.1 coordinate 5,197, forward strand.
ATCCTGGCGAAGAGCTTAAATTTATGTTGGCATGGCTAGGACCACGGTCCACTGAAATAGTGAAAAACGCTTATTCACCCATACTAAATGACTCAGGCACAGCTCTGAAATGTCCGTGGGCTGCTCTGGACCAAAGATATGGCAACAGAACAATGATGGAATACTCACTCTTAGAACATCTGGACAGATTCCAACATATTGCCATCGAGACCCAAAAGCTGGAGGATTTTTCCACCATTCTTACACAGCTGCGAACAGCCAAAGAATGTTCTGACTTACCAGGTCTCACTTGTCTTGATCTGTTATAAGTTTATAAGGCCTTGAAAGCTTTCTAACAGTCCATAGTCCAAGCCAGGGGTTGACTTGGTTTCAGCTTGGTGGGCAACAGGCCTATTTTTAATAGGTCTGTCAACGGGAGGGCAACTTCAGCAAAGGACGGAATGAATTGTCTATAGAAGTTGGCCAATAAACCAACTTTAATAAACTTTGAAGTTTATTTAAACCCCAATAAACTTTGAAGTTGTTTTCGGGTTCTAGGGGGTTGCCAGTCCAGCACCGCTTTCATCTTTCCGGGGTCCATTTCAATCCCCAGGTTGGATATTTGGTAGCCTAAGTAGTCCAAGGACTCTTTGTGGAATTTGCATTTTGAGAGTTTCACATATAATTTGGCGGCTGGAAGTTTTTCTAGAACTTGTCAGACCAATTGAACATGGTCTTCCATGGTTTCACTGAATGTAAGGATGTCTTTCAGGTACACGAGGACCCCCCGGTAAAGGTGCAGGTGTAGCACCTCATTGATGAGCTGCATAAACATGCAGGAGCCCCCTGAAGTCCGAAAGGCATGACTTTAAATTGGAAGCTACCCAGAGGGCAGTTAAAAGCNAAGGCATGACTTTGAATTGGAAGCTACCCAGAGGGCAGTTAAAAGCAGTTTTCCACTCATCTCCCTCTTTGATGTGGACTCGATACTAAGCTTTCCTGAGATCTAGCTTGGTGAATACTTTGCCCTTCAACAGGTGGTTCAATAAGTCCTTCATAAGAGATGATATATGTTTTTGACACATACTGCATTCACGCCTCTAAAGTCAACACACAATATCAATCCGCCATCTTTCTTCTCCTTGAATAACATGGGGGCAGCTAATCTTGATTTGGCAGGCTCAATAAAACCTTGTTACAAATTGCTGTTGATGTAGTTCCTTAATTCAGTCATTTCAGCAGGCATCATGAAATACATCTTTGGTTTTAGTAATTTTGCCCCAATTATCTATCAAATTATCTATGGCACAATGAGTGGCTTGATGGGGAGGTAAAACATTATACTCTTCTTCACTGAATGATTCAGCCAAGTCTTTGTGCTGGCCAGGTACCTGGGAGTTATCTGGGAGAAGATGGGATGCCATGGATACTGGCTCAGGCTTTGGGTTCAAGCTGACTGGTGGCTTTGTAATGGGTGGAAGAGAGGGCAATGGGCCCAGTCCAATGAGGATTTTTCTGAATCCATCCTCCCATTTGATCATTGGGGCCCATTTGTCTAATCAAGCAAGTCCCAGTATGATTGATTCTGACATCTTGGGGGCCATTATGAAGTGTATGACTTTGCGATGGGGCCCTAATTCCATCTTGATCAATTCTGTCATTTGAGTGGCTGCCTCCCTCCAATTAAAGTTCCATCCACTTGCTCAAATCTGATTTGGCGTTTTAGCAAGTTAGTCTTTATGCCCAATTGTTCAATGATGGGGAGACTGATAAGACATCTAGAAGCCCAGTATCAATGACAACTTCTAGCTCCCTGGCCTCCCCCTTGTTTGGTACCACTAACTTGACCTTAGCTGTAAAAGGTATGATGGGATCACTCACCATTGGGTCATCTTCGCAGGTCAGGTTCTTAGAGATGTGGTGTTGGTCCAGTGGTCCATTGCTCCCAACTGTTTAGAGGGGGCTTTCCCAGCTGTGTTTGGCAAACCAGCCCCTGCCTGGAGGTCTTCCTTGATTCTTCCAACCTCTAATAGCTGTATTAGGCTTTGACTGTGGAGCATGGGATTTTTAAAATATTCTTTCCTTCAATTCCTCAGGGTGAGGAATCCTACCTAGAGACTCCTTAGCTATTTTTTATCCATTAAGAGCAAGTCTATACCATTAAGTCAGTGGGTGAAGATTAATCTGAGGCCCTTTCTTATCTTACATAAATTATATAACAATTTAAAGGAGGGTTACCAGGGTGAAGTAAGGGATTTGGATCCATGACTGTTTATAATTGCAATGGTCTGTAAGAGTAATCTTGAGAAACAGGAGAAAGAAGTGGAATCAAAACAATGGTCAGATAACACTACATTGAGTCGGAGGCAGAAATGTACAGTATTTTGAGAAAGAATCTCAGGCTTGACTCTCCCCAATTTTAATGAAAATAAAGGGAGGAAGGGGGAGGCACAGTCAGACTTGTAAGATTCTATTAATTAATTCTATTAACCTTAAAATAAGAGTTGCATTAGCATTAATTATTTTCTTGATATGGTCTACTGTGAAAAACTGAACATTTCCCCTGGCCTATCATAATGTGTCTGTTTTGTTCTTTTTCTGACATCAAAACTTTATCTTTAGAAATGGAAGTAGGTAGAGCTTGGAATTGGCAGGGCTCAATTGCCATGACTCCTCACAGTTTCCAAATATAGTCTCAAATCAGCATCTAACTTTACAGTCGTTACAATAGGTAATGAAATTCAAAGACCAGGAACAAGAGTAGATTGCTCTCTTTCTTTGTCATCAGTATGAACCCAGCAGAACTTTAGATGTCAAAATTCTTCAAGCCAGAGATATCTTTTTGTCTTCTCCCGATTAGACTATTTGATCAAAAGATCAGACTAATGTAACCCCATTTTGTCTTCTCCTGTCTGTTTAATTACTATAGCCACAAAATATTTTATGGTGGAACATCTGAAAATGAGTTTATCAAATGGACATTTAAACTAAATAAAATATAGAGATGGAATACGAAAAATAGTGCTGCTGAATTATTCAATCCCTTATAAAAATTTGAAGCTGTATTTATTTTTTTCTTAAATATTTATATTTGGAAATTTAACCTAGTTCCCCCCTCCAACCCCCAATGCCATTAACACTGTTTGTTTTTTTTTAACAATATTATTGGTCTGTTCCAGCAAGATGATCAGAATGCTAAGAAAACTCCTGAAATATTTTTAATAATATTTCAGAACTTCAGAAACCAAACTGCTAGACAACTAGAATAGTCTTCAGGTGGCAGTGTAGACCTGAAGAATGATAACTGTCCCCTTTTCCTCATATTTCAAACTAAAAAATCAAATGCATCACAACTTTTCCAGAGCTGATCTAATAAAATGACCAAAACTGATTTATTTAAGTGTATCAGAACCAAAAAGTTTCCCAAGGAAGCAATTTTGTACATTGAGAAGGTAGTTAAAGGAGTAGTACAGAGGACAATGAAGTGGCAGCAGAGAAGCTCTTTGAATTATTTCCATCAGTCTTCTCTGTATAACAGGAAGACACAACTGAAGAAAGCCTTCAATGAAGTCCCCACATAATCTCCAAATCTTTGTCATAAAAGTTATTTGTGACAATTTTTTGTCATAAAAGTTATTTGTATAGGTCCACAAAGTCACTAGGAGTGAAGTCAATCTCAAAGAGGTCTTTATTTTACCACTACCTGAAACAATTTCTATAGTATTTTGTTGAAGCCAGACAAACAGTCAAATACACAGCGATTACAAATTAATCATTTAAATCCATAGATAACAAAACTCCCCTTTCTTTTTGTCATTGGTAGTTGAAGGAAGGATAATAAAATTTAGAAAGTCCTTTTGCTTTTCTTACCTGAACAATTACCTGTGGTGGAAAGGAATACTCTATCTGACTCTGTGGTTTCTTCCCCAAACCCCAAAAACTTTAACCTTAGACTGTCTACTATTGACCTCAATAGTCCTAAGAGGTCTTTCCTAAGAGGTCTGTAGGGGGTATGCATAAACGCACCAATCGTGCCGACCATCCCTGTCCTATTGTTTTTTATTTTTCTTATAATTATTTATCTCATGTATTCAAAACTATGTTTATTCTTATACCTGTATCTTGTAAGCGATTGACAAATCAAATAAATGCTAAAAATACCAAACATTATAAAATTTCAAAAGGTGAAAAAAAATCAAAATGTGGGAGGTTAGCATTTGCTGATACAGGCAGGGGAAGGATGTAGGTAGCCAGCCCCATGGTTGTGTGGGCTTCTAGTCCCTCACAAAAGGCTTACACAGCCAAATTTGAATTTTTACTACTTTACTAATATGGAAACAGTAGGCCTTTCAATATATGTTGCTGGGCAATGTCAGTGGGAAGTTTCTACTATAGTCACATCTGTTTATGCAGGTGCAGGAAGATTCTCTTTGGTCACTATGAAAGAAGAAGCCTCTTCTTCTAGATAGGCTAATCAAGAATCCAGCATGTATCTTTTGCTGATTTGAATCACATTTGCCTCTGCAAGAAACAGAATGTATTAACTTGACAAGAAGTTCATGCATATATATTAACTCCTCATAACTTAGCTCCAAGAAATTTTTTAGCAATTCTGGGATCCTTGGTGATCTCTGAGCTTGCTTGTTTTCTTGCAGACATTTTATTACCCTAATTTGGTAACATCATCAGTGCTAGTAATTCAGCAATTGTATATATTCATGCATGAAACAACCACCTGCTCATTAAAATAGGAAGTTGATGTTTTAGAAAATGGAATAGCAGAAGTTTGCCAAGCCACTAAATTAAATTTGAACCAGAAAAAATCAGATAACAGAAACTTCAGGTAACACAAGAAGACTTCCTAATAGGAACTCTTAACAGATAACAGATAATCAGAGTTAGAAGGGACCTTGTAGGTCATCTAATCTAACCCCCTGCCCAAGCGGGAGACCCTACACCATTTCTGACAAATGGCAGTCCAATCTCTTCTTGAAAATCTCAAGTG
>BHFT01067960.1:0-19469 GCA_004320025.1 Laticauda laticaudata
TAGCGGATGCAGAACGGACGCATTGGATACATTTTCCGCGCAAAAGTTTTGAGCAGCTCAAAACCCTCTGAGCAGATAAAACGTCAATAGACAGATGCTGGACGGATAGAGAGGAAGCAAAACGGAGGCAGTGAGTACAGAACGGATGCATCACGTTAATCAACGGATGGCAAGTGTTTTTCTCCGTTTTACATCCTCTTTCCATCCGTTGGTGCAGTGTAACAGGGGCTTTACTAAACAAATGGTTTTAATTTGAAGATTACCTGTATTGCTAAAGATAATGTTTCTATGCAATCCCCAGGAGTCAAGACTAAATCAAAAGGTATGACCACAGAAATACTCATAAAAGCTGTACTGAAATGTTAAAGAAACACCTAAAATCAAATCAGTACATATGTTTGGAGTATCAGCAGTGCACCCCAGGAAGAGCATACCTACCTTATGCATATGACCATAATTGGGACAAGAATTTCCATTGCTGATCGAGGCGGTTGTTATGCGAGTCATGTTCACTTTTACCAGTGTTAAGTGAATCACTGCAATTATTAAGTGAATCCTGTGGTCATTAAGCAAATCTGGCTTACCCTAATGACTTTGCTTGTAAGAAGCCAGCTGGGAAGGTTACAACTGACCCCAGGATGATGCAGCCATTGTTAAAATGGTTGCCAAGCATTCAAATTTTGATCCCATGACCATGGGGAAGTTGCACTGGTTCTACGCATGAGGACCAGTCACTTTTTTTAGTGCTGTTGTAACTTCAGATGATCGCTAAATGAATGATTGTAAATCGAGGATTACCTGTATTTCTTCTGTTTATTTATTTATTTATTCATTCATTCATTCATTCATTCTTTCATTCATTCATTTATTTATTTATTTATTTTGTTAAATGATTATAAGATAACAGGTATAAATATAAACATAGTTATGAATACATGAAATGGATACATATAAGAAAAATTAAAAGAAACAATAGGACAGGGACGGTAGGTACATCAGGTGTGCTTATGCATGCCCCCTACCATATCAAGCTTTTTCATGAGTATGGAAAACATATGAGTATAGCAAACATATATTATAAAGATATGCCTGGGAAAAACCAGGTTAATATGTGTTTTCTTCAGAGTAATACTATATGCCTTTGTGTACTCTGAATAAATAATACAATTTATGTAAATATGAAAGAGACATACATACAAGGATTTCCATGTAGCATATAGATATAAATTATATATACCATATGCATTTCCCAACTTGGTAATAATACCTATCCATCTTTGCGTAGTTTGTAAAACTGAGCAGTTGGACTAAATTGGCATTTGGATGAAGGCTCTATCTATCTATCTATCTATCTATCTATCTATCTATCTATCTATCTATCTATCTATCTATCTATCTCATCATTTTATCATCTGTCTGGCTACTTATATCTTTCAAATTTATATGGCTTCTCATCTCACAGAAAGTCACTCTGGGTGATGTACAACAATACAGTAAAACAGTAAATAAATAAGACAATCATTTGTGAAACCCATTATATTATTATTTTCAAAAATTAGAAATGATAAAAGCAAAGTTATAATAGGGAGAGAGAATAACAGATTGATGTTAATAATAAGGGAACCACTTCATGAGTTCTCCCATCCACTGAGATTCCCAGGACTGCTGGCATAGCAATATCAATAGCACTTAGACTTATATACCACTTTACAGTGCTTTACAGCCCTCTCTAGGTGGTTTACAATGTCCGCATATTGCCCCCAACAATCTGGGTCCTCATTTTATCCAAGATTTGAACTGCTAAATTGCAGACAGACAGCAGTCAGCAGAAGTAGCCTGCAGTTCTGCACTCTAACCACTGCACCACCATAGCTCATAACCAGGTTTTGAGGGACCTTCAGAAGTTAGGGAGTGATGAAGTCAACCTCATCTCCAGGAGCAGAAGATTCCACTATACCAGTCCCCACAGCAGAAAAAAACTTCAAGTTACCAAGTATTGGCAGCTAACGTACCATTCTACTAGACCGGAAAGTTTTAAAAAGCATCTTAGAAGAAACTAATACATACAATAGTATTAGTCATCAAGTAATCAACAGAAGTTGGACCTGACTTTTCTTGCCATGTCTGTACTGAGGAACATGCTCCTATGTCGGTCCCATTAAGAGGATATACCACAGTCATGGTATGAAGGAGGACATTGTCCCTAGTACAGGGATCTCCAACCTTTCTGACTCCACAGACCAGCAGCAGAGTAAGCAGCAGCAGCGGCAGCGAAGAGGGTGGGGTGGATGGTTTCCAAAGTGCAACCTAGTTCATGCACATGTGCAAATGAAGCTTTGCGCGCTTGCCTACTACTTGCACATCCCAGTTTCCAACAGCTCACAGAGTGGTACTGGGCCACGGCCATGGGGTGGGGACCTGCTTTAGTGAGATAAATATTTATATTGGTATGGCTACTGGTAAATACATCTATATATCATTTTTGTTGTTTTTGTTTAGTCATATCCTATTCTTAGAGACTTGCCAGGATAAGTCCCCATAGTTTTCTTCACAAGGTTTTTCAAAAGTAGTTTGTTATTGCTTCTTTAGGGCTAAAAGAAAGTGAGTGGCTCAAAGTCACCCTGCTTTATGCTCAACATGGGACAAGAATTCCCAGGCTTCCAGTTTCTAGCCTGATGCCTTAACCACTACACCACACTTTCACATCCTACAATACACAGTGTTGAATCTGAATCTGTGGAGAATTGGCACATTTGCAGTACGTGTGCATCAAATTACCATTGTTGATTCCTGTTAGTGAAGCCCTTTGAATGACGAAAGAATCTAACTTGTTTTTACCCCTCATCTGAAGGGTAAGCTTTGTGGATGAATATCGTGTTGTCTCTAGCGCAGTTAAAGAAACATGTGGCTTATAATGGAGTGATGCTTTTGAATGCAGAATCATGGTTATTTCTCTGAAGTGTGTTTATATCTGTATCTCTGCAACTGAATGTGCAAGGGAGAATGAGGGTGCCCATTAGGAAAACAGAAGGAGTGGGGAATGGGAAGAGGTTAGAGTTTCTGTATTTTATTAATATTCAGTCCTGCCCCAGCTCACTCATTCAAGATGTCCACTTCCAAAAGCTATTGATTCATCAGAAATCTTCAACGAGCCTTGGCATCAGGAAGAAACCTAGCTTTCTCCTACTCCCTCCTGGCCAAGAACCCAGGCATCCTGGCACTCTGCTGTGTTTCTCTTCCTGGCTTGGGTGGTGTTTATGAGCTAATCATGTGCAGTCAGGGCTTTAAGCTGTTCCTGGCAGGTCTGAAGTTGCCGGTAAAGGCACCGGTTTCCTAGCCGTGATTCGGGGAGGGGGGCGGGGAGGTAGAGAGTGAGTGCGTGATGGAATGCTAAGCAGCTAATAGCCACATGGAGAAGCAGCCACAATCCTTGGGGCTTTGGAAAAAGCCTGGCAGACTCTGTGTGTGTGTGTGTGTGTGCACGCGCATGCACACACACACACACACAAGAGGAGGGGTAGTAAGCATGAAGCTGAGAACTCAAAATAGGCAGAATTTTCCTACCCATACCTATGTGGAGACTGAATCTGGATTAATTCAGACCCCAAAGTTCCTGAGATGTTGGAATGTATAATATCAGATCACAAAAAGATGTGCAAAATACTTTGCTCTTACGCAGATGTGTCATGTCACAGCTCCCCTCATCTTGAGTGGCCTCGAACCAAATTTCGTGCATCTAAGAGGGTAACACTTTGGGACACTCTTCCTCTCATGCTGATGTTATCTAATGATGGCTTTATCTGGAGGCCTAGTGAAGGGGTGTGTGTGTGTGTGTGTGTGTGTGTGAGAGTGAGTGAGTGAGTGAGTGGGAGAGAGGGAGAGAGAGCCTGAGGCATCCCATAGAGCAGAGGTCCCCAAGCCTTGAGAAACAGGTTACTACCGGGCTGGGACCCATTCGGAATTGGGCCGTGTGAGCGGCAGGCACCCGCAAGCACAGCTCCATTTGCACAAGCGGCAGGTGCATGCATACCCATTTCTGGCACATATGGAATTGTGCTCACTCACACACCTGCCACTTGCACAGCACTATCCATTTACCCCTCCCCTCCTGCCAGTCCACCAAGCCAGAAAAGTTGGGCACTAATGCCATAGAGCGAAGGCCAAAGAGTAGATCTCTCTCTCCCCCTCCCTCCCTCCCTCCTATCAATACAGCTGAAATGGTCCTGGAGAAAAGCACCACAGCAGTCATGTGCCTCTCATTCCCAACCCTCTGAGGTGATTCAGAAGGATATCATCTTTGATGGCTTTAAAGCTGCCAAGAAATCCAAACAGGAATCGGGATGGATGCACCATCTTGGTCCTGCCATAGGTAACTCATAAGACGGATCTCTCTTACTTCAGCACTGTACTTGGGCTCGAAATTCAGCAGGAAGGGATTTAAATAGTCAATTTTCTCCAGAGCCTTCTGAAGTTGCAGCCAAGGTATCAGAAATTGTCCAACTTTACTTCCTCTAGTATAATCAGAACCACCCAATCTCTCAGGGATGAATTCATTGCTTGAACCCAGCCACCTGGCAACTCCTACCTGCCTGATTCAACCAAGAAGAATATGTCTCTGATGAATATCTGGCCAAACTCACAGATCTGAGAATCTTAATCGTTTCCTCAAAACTAACAGCGTAAACTCTTCCCAGGGACAATACCAGATTTACCAATTTAACAGGACTCGTACAGCTAGAATTCCGATTAAAACAAATCAAAGTGATGCTATCTGTGAACAATCCTCATTTTCTCCCTTCAGGTGAACTTCTGACTCACTTTTCCCTAAAAGAGACTGATTTACTTTAAACGGGGCCCCAGGATGGCAATATATGGACTTAATAATAGTTAAAAAGAACTATGTTGTGTTACTCTTATTGCATCAATTTACAACCATTCATTTAGTAACCACATGAAGTTACAGTGGCACTGAAGAAAGTGAACTGCAATGGCTCTTCACACTTCTAACCATCACATGGAGGAAGCCAGATTCATTTAACAACCATGTGATTCACTTAACCGAAATGATCTGCTTAACTGTGTCAAAAAGGCTTGTAAAATCAGCTGCCCTGCATTTAACAGAAAGTCTGGCCCCAATTATAGTTGTAAGTAGAGCCTTAGTAAGTAGTTGAGATATGTGTTCCATCAAATTTGATTTCATCTTTCTCCACCACGCCTCTGTGCATCACTTCTGCCACTTTATCTCCAGGACTTCCTCCAGGAACCAGGGCACCCTGTGGAAACCCTGTGCTGAAAGAGACAGCCCATTTGATCCAAAGCCTGTGCCTGCTTTTCACTCTAAAAGGAGATTAAGGCTTCTGTGGCATTGTGACCAAGTTCTCCAGGATTTTCTAAGTGCCCTCCAAAACCCAGGAGCAACTCTAACATATCATCCCAGATATATAAATGAAATGGGTTTTAGTACAAAGGAATACCACATTGGCTTGAAGAAGATACACCTCAACCATTTGGAAAAGTATGAACTCAGGAAGGTATGAGAAAGAAATTCAAGATTGCCTCTTCTTCATTCTCTCGTATAAGAGGGAAAGAAGGGGAAATGTCATATTTTTAATATTTTGCTATTTTTGTTGTTCAGTCACAAAGTCATGTTAGATTCTTCCTGAGCTCATGGACCATAGCACACCATGCTCCCTTGTCCTCCCCTCTCTTGGAGTTTACCCAAACTCATTTTTGTTCCATTGAGGACAATATTTAATCATCTTATTGTCTGATATCCCCTCCCCTTCTTCTTTTGTCTTCAATCTTTCACAATATTGGAGCCTTTTCCAATGAAACAGGTGTGGAGAGATTGAAAGCAATTAAAAACCGATCTGTCCGTGATAAGGGACAAATACAAGTAGTCCTCATTTAGTGATGTCTTGGTTAGCTATTATTCGCAGTTATAATAGCAATAAAAAAATAATAGTACCACCAATTCTTCCATTTAAGACTTACACAGGTCTGTGAAACAAAGGAAAACTGAAGCGTTCATAAGCACAGTCACGGTTTCACTTAGTGACTGGTTTGCTTAACTACTGAGTTTCTGGCCCCAATAGCGGTTGCTAAATGAGGAACTACCTGTAGTAGCACCCCCTTATTCAGTGGTGGGATTCAAATTTTTTACTACTGTGGGTTCTGTGGGCATGACTTGGTGGGCTAGGCAGGGGAAGGATACTGTAAAGTCTCCAGTCAGAGGTGGGATTTGCCAGTTCTCCAAACTACTCAAAATTTCCACTGCCGGTTCTCCAGAACTGGTCAGAACCTGCTGAATATAATTTGCCCTTATTCCAAATCACATTGCTGCTGTCCCAAGGCCAAAATCAGATTCAATTTATGACCTGTGCTTTGTCTGTGGTCCTTGATCTAGCCCACGTCTACGGTATGTTTGCCATGAAAAACTATTTTAGCTCCAGATAGAGATGGCACTTTCCCTGTACAGGTAATCCTCAATTTAACAACTGTTCAGAGTTACAGCAGCATTGAAAAAAGTAACAACTGTTTTTCCCATTTACGACCTTTGTAGTGTTCCCATTGTCAAAATTGTGATCAAAATTTGTCTGCTTGGCAACTGACTCATATTTATGATGGTTTGCAGTGTTCCATGGTTATGTGAACACCTTTAGTGATCTTCTGACAAGCAAAATCAACGGGGAAGCCAAATTCACTTAACTACCATATTACTAACTTAGCAATTGCAGTGATCACTTAACAACTGTGGCAAGAAAGGTCACAAAATGGGGCAAACTTCACTTAACAACTGTCTTGCTTAACAACAGACATTTCGGGCTCCATTATGGTCATAAATCAAGGACGACCTGTGTCACAGATTTGGGGAACTCCACTTTTGACCCCTAGAACAGGCCACAGAGAGGCTTAAGCCATAGCCATCATTCCTTGCAGCTCAGCTTCACAAATGAAATCTCAAATCTAATTATCTGTGGAGCAGCATTTCTGAAAGCCACAAGAACTACAAGCCATCTCTAAAACACAGCTGGTGACAACAGCCATTCCTCTGTCCCTGCCTGGGGGTCACTATTGGTGTCATGTGAAAATCAGGTGGGCACATTTCTGAGAGGGAAATCTCCTATGCTATCCAGGTGTCAGTAATACATGCCAGGTCAGATCTCTAACTCATAATAAGTTATTGAATAAGTTATGCCTTGTTACAGGCTGACCTGGCATTAAGCAGCAGCAACAGCAGCATTACACGGGCCCTGAGCATCTGATGACCAGGTTGCAAGATGGAATTGGTGCAAGATAGCACCTATATCTTCCTCAAGAGCAGTCTGCCTATTGTCTCCCACTGTAACCCCCTGGTGGAGGCTGACTCTGAGGGAGAGGAGGAACAGCCGACAGGGAGTGGAAATGTGGCTCTGGAGGGTGTGGAGGAGGCTGGGGAAGGGCAGAGGCCAGCTGGGCAGTCAGAGGAGGACCCAGGCCCATCCCCTCTCCATCCTAGGGCATGCAGGGAGGAGAGGATAAGGGAGAGACAGGGTCTCCTCAGGAGGAGAGGGCTTTGATCCTCTTCATGGGTTGCAGGTGTGACAACTGAATAAGAGTTTGGACCTGTGTTCTGGCAAACACTGGAAACAAAGTGTGGAAATATCTCTAGTTTATAGTTCCTCTCTGAGTTTGGTGTCCTTCGCAATGTGTGTTATCTGTGGACATCCTCCAGCCCTTATCTTGCCTGGTTTGTGTTGTTGTTTTTTCTTCTTCGTGTAACTGTGTGGGATTTTTTTTTGTCTTCTGTCAAAGATATTCTGACCTTGGAAGCAAACTGAAGGTATAAAAGGGTCTTCACCTGTTTTTTGTGACGGTTGTTTTGTATCCCACGCTGGGTCATCACACACACCCTGCCCAGAGAGATGTTATTGCCTGCCTTTTTTCACTCCATTGAACCAACTTCTCCAAAGCATCTGATGGCAGGACAAGAAGCAACGGATGGAAACTAATCATGGAGAGGAAGCAACCGAGAACTAAGGAGAATTTCCTGACAGTGAGAACAATTAATCAATGGAATAGCTTGCTTTTTCAGAAGTTGTTGTCAAGGTTGCAGCTGATGAACCCAACCAAACCAGCAGTCCAAGAAGATCAGATCTCTTTAAGAACTGTTTTATTTAGTACATCATTTTGCTACGCATGAAAGCAAAACCAACCCTTAACTATTTCCTGCGGTTTTCATATAATTAAAGAATAGGTATTCCCCTCCCTCCTTGTCACAGGTCACACTGTCCAATTCGGTGTTCTGGCATCTCCCAGCCAGGTTAACTCTTTCAACTGGCCAGCACCTGTTGAGATGACCTTGGTTCCCATGGGACAATGAGTTGTTATTGCTTGGCCTGACATTCCAAACCTCTTCCTCCCCCCTCCACCATGCTGTGTGGCAAGGTGAGAAACGAAAAGATGATTGAGGCAGCAGGGGGTCCATTTCAAAGTTGACAGTTGTAGGTGCTCCAACACTGGAGGGTTTTAAAGAAGAGATTGGATAAACATTTGTCTGAAAGGGTAGAGGGCTTTCTTCCTGATTAGCAGTTTGGACTAGAACAGGGGTGTCAAACTCAAGGTCTGTGGCCTGCATCCAACCCACAGAAGGCTTAGATATAGACCATGGGAAACAGCGAAGGATCGATCCACAGTGCCTCTGCCAGCAAAAACGGAGCCTGGGTGGGCTACATACGGCCTCCCCAAGTTCCGTTTTGATTGGCAGAGGGCTGCAGCAGGGGTGGGATTCTACCATTTCACACCTATTCGCTAGAACTGGTTGTTAACATTCTAAGCAGTTCGGGGAACCGGTTATTCAGAAGAAATTACGGGCCTAATCCTGTAAGGAAGGCAGGAAGGAAACATTCTGGTGTTGCTTACAGAAAGTGCCTCTCTGTTAACCCTTATTATACTCTTGACAGGACTAGACTTCCTGTCTCAAGAACAACTCTTGAGTTTTTTTCCTCTCCTTTGCTGGTACTTTGCTTATGTGGAGTGACCATTCAAAGTTTCAATGGCACTGAAAAAAGTGACTTATGACCATTTTTCACACTTACAACTGTTGCAGCATTGCCACAGTCATGAGAAGCCAGGCGAGGAGATGCGTGCCTCGACGTGAGTGATATTGAGTTGGCCACACCCAGCCAAGAACATGACCACTAAGCCATGACCACCAAGGCACACCCACCACCTAAGCCATGCCCACAGAACCAGTTGTTGAAATTTTGAATCCCACCCCTGGGCTACAGAAGGCTGTCGTGGCTGAAAATGGAGCCTCAATTAGTGACATTGCTGGCCACACACACCCTTACCTCCCACCAGATAAAATGCAACCCTGATGAAACTGAGTTTGACATCCCTGGATTAAAAGACCTCCAGGGTCTCTTCCAACTCTATTATTCTGTTGTTCTATTGACTCCCTGATCCCTGACATCTCTCCCCACTATCCAAAATGCTATCCAATATGTCCAGATTTAACCGATCACTTCCTAGCCAGTTTGCTTGCCAGACCTTTGGGGCAATCCAGCTCACTCATTCAGTGGAACTCCAGGTTCAATCATGTCAGCACCACCATTCCCCTCTTACCATTACATGCTATACAAAGTAATCAATGGTGGGATTCAAAATTTTTACTACCAGTTCTGTGGGCATGGCTTGGTAGGTGTGGCAGGGGAAGGGTACTGTAAAATCTCCAGTCAGGGGTGGTATTTGCCGGTTCTCAGAACTATTCAAAATTTCCGCCACCGGTTCTCCAGAACTGGTCAGAACCTGCTGAATAGCAGCTCTGAAAGTAATCCTGCATCACTTCCCAACAGCTGTTCAGAAGCTTTGCTATTGCGGCTGATGGCAGCTGAACTCCTGCTCCAGCCAGTTTGTTCCCATTCCACCATTTAGCATGTCAACTGAGCCAATTATGTCTACTCAATAAAGAGTGGTTAAACAAACCAGTGGAACAGTGGGCGAACCAGTCAGCATTTTAGAGCATTTCATGTTTGATAAAGCAAATAGCAAACACAAGTCTATTAGGAACATGTGCCTCTGATTGATCACTAAATGTATCATCTGTGCTTAGAGCTTCAGTTCTTTAATCTCTTAAATCAGGACAATGTGGTTGCAGTCAAGTCTGAATTATGAATGAATCTGGGTACAATGGACCTTGGTGACTTTACAAGGGAGAGTTTATGCTCATGCATCTATGGATGGTTTCAAGCTACCAATTTAATTTCCTATAATGTGTTAGAAGGAAGCTGTGACAAGCACATTTTGGAAAGTGTATAGGTAGTCCTCTACTTGCAACCATTAATTTAGTGCTTGAAGTTAAATGGCACTGAAACAAGTGACTTATGACCAGTTTTCATGACCAACTTGCGGACTTCAATTCCCAGAATTCTTCAGCCAGCAAAGCTTCTGACAAGCAAATTGGCTGAGGAATTCTGTGTGTTGAAGTCCACAAGTCTTAAAGTTGCCAAGGTTGGAGACCCCGGGTATAGGCCACTGGTCTTCAAAATCAAACCTTGATGTATGTGTGTATGAGAGAATTCTCTATAGCGGTGTTTCTCAACCAGGACAACCTTAAGAATTGTATCTCATTGTTCCCTTTCCTTCTTGAATATGTCACGAACAATCTTTCCTAAAGTCATTTAATTAGGTCTAAAAACAATATCAGGTAAAAAGATGCACATTCCAATGTAGGCGTATCTATATTACAAGACTTATGAATGTTGATGCTGCTGCTATCAATAACTATACAGGGAATAGACCTTGAAGCACAGAAGGTAAAAGATGCTATCATAGCCACAGTGGGAGATAAGAGGAGTTTCAGCTCAGGCCAAGAAAACAACTCAAGGAAACGTCTGGGATAATTCCCTCCCAGTTCACTCAAAGGTAAAAGGGAGGGAGGGGGAAGCACATTCAGATTTGCAAAATTTTGTTACTGTAATGGTTACAAGAAAGGTAGTCCTGACCTATATGGCGTTGGTTTCTTAGCTTGTCCTGGTTTGTTGGGCTGACAATCACAGCTGCATTTCCTTGATCAGCTAATGCTGCTTTCTTGTTCTCTTGTTGCTTTGATGGAAAGCAAGATGTTCAACCTCCAAATCCATGGGAACCAATTAGACCAGTTAGGGAAATTACTGCACCTGAAGAAGGAAAAGGTGCTATCTTCTTCATAGGTTCCCTCTTGAGCTCCTGAGGCCTAGTCATGGGTGGCAGCAGACAGAGGTAGATAAGGTACAGGTAGTCCTCGACTCACAATGGTTCGTTTATTGACCATTCCAAGTTACAACAGCATTGAAAAAATGAATTATGACCATTTTTTTTACATGACCATTGCAGCACTCCCCCATGGTCACATGATCAAAATTCAGGTGTCCCAGGGTCATCTGATCCCCTTTTGTGACCTGACAAATCATGTCAATGGGAAAGCCAGATTCACTTAACAACAGTGTTAGTATTTAGTATTTATTTGATTTGTCAATCGCTTACAAGATACAAGATATAAGAATAAACATAGTTTTGAATACATGAGATGGATACGTATAAGAAGAATAAAAAGAAACAATAGGACAGGGACGGTAGGCACGATTGTACGCCCCCTACAGGCCTCTTAGGAAGCGGGTGAGGTCAATAGTAGACAGTCTAAGTTTAAAGTTTTTGGGGTTTGGGGAAGAAACCACAGAGTCAAGTAGAGTATTCCAGACATTGACCGCTCTGTTGCTGAAGTCGTATTTCCTGCAATCAAGTTTGGTGTGGTTAACGTTGAGTTTGTATCTATTGTTTGCTCTTGTATTGTTATGGTTGAAGCTGAAGTATTCATTGAGAGGTAGGACACTGCAATGTATNCTCTTCTTGTGAAATATTTCTGGACTTTCTCAACTGAGTTAATATCAGATACGTAATGTGGGTTCCAGACTGATGAGTTGTATTCAAGTATTGGCCTAGCAAATGTTTTGTATGCTTTAGTTAGTAGTGTGATATTACCAGAGAAGAAGCTACGTAGGATTAGGTGATTCACTTAACAAATGTAGCAAGAAAAGTCATAAAATGGGGCAAAACTCACTTAACACATTTCTCACTTAGTAACAGAGATTTTGGGCTCAATTGTGGTCATAAGTCAAGGACTACCTCGACTGAGTTGGTCCCTAAACTCAGATTTTGGTTTCTGATGGATCAGATCACACTGGAAATACTGTATCTTCTTCATGTTTTCTTTATTTACCGAAAAATACAAATCAAGCAAGCCAGTGACAAATATGAGGAAGAAGCCTTTTCATTTACTCAATTATCTCTCTTCATTTTTTTCACTTTGGTTCATTTTCTTAAAACAAACAAATAACTATGGATATGCAATGGGTTACAAAACATGTGTAGATGCCTATCTGCCTGTTTTGTAACATCAGCAGCTGCCTCTGTATCTGGCTTTTATTGCAGATTTGCATTTTTAGAAATAGTGGGGGAGTTGGCGGGGGACAGGTTTATTAACCAAATATACTGAGGTTATTTCCATGCTTGCTTGTCTGAATTATGCCTCAACTGAGCACATTAATACACACAAAAGGGATCCCTAGAGAAAGATCCATTCTCCTTGCTGCCTGTATATCATCAGAAAGAAACTAGCAGCTCTGTTTGTTGTTAAAATCACTGCCTGGGTATGTAGCTTTGTTTGAAGTGAATATTTTCCACTAGCCCATCTGGCCTTCAGAACGAACACAGCATGGCAGGGTGTCTAACAAATAGAGGCAAAGGCATCTCATCCTAATGCCAGTAGGACACTCAGCCACCAGATGGCGAAGGAAGACTGTCAACATAGCTTGGAAGCCAACTCTAAAATGCTCCAGCAACCATCTGCTCCTAGATGTTCTGAAGAAGAAATACGAATACGTGCGACTGAAACTGCTACACTCGTTGGGTGATTCCTTTGATTTCTTAAGATCTCTATCCCAGAGATTGCTGTGCTTCATAGGGAGTTCTGAGCTATGGTGGATCAGTGATCGTCTGGCTTTCTCTGATCCTGTTGTTTTCTTTCCCATCTACTGCGTTTGAAGATCTGTCTTGCGTGTCAGAAAGTTTCACTTCTCAGCATCACCAGTTTAAAATGGATTTGTACAAGGTGATAGGAAACAGCCTCAAAACCCAACGTTTTATCAGCACAAGCTGAACAGTCAGCTGGATGGAACAATTGGTGGACTTAGCAGAGGAAAGTTGCCCCAGGACTTGATGTCTTTCAAATCTATTGGGACTACAATTCCCATTGACCATGCAGGCTGAAAATTTGGGAGGTTGTAATCCAGAGAGCGTTTAGGTCAAGAAGGCTTAAGGCATTTCATTTGTTCCTACTTTTTAGATGATCAATGACATAAAAAAATAATTTTAGAGCAGAATAACACTTTTATTATCAGAAATGTTTTATGGCTCATAGTCCATCTCATCAGTTATATAGATCTGATGGATTGTGAGCCATGGAAATTTATGGGATCATAATTTTTTCTTAGTTTTCAAGGTGTTATAATATTTTTTTAGGAAATTATGATGGCTAGCCAAAATGCCCCATTTTTCTCATGTTTAGTCATAGACTGTATAAGAGGGAAATATCTAATATTTTCTCAATGTCCATTCCCCATTCTGTAAGTATGAGAGAATTATTAAAAGGTAATGTAATCAATAAATTATCCAGGTAGGCCCTTATATAATTCTATGGATTTGACAATGAGGAAAAATTAAAATGTGTAAATAGGTAAATTTAAAAGAAATATAAAGACATTTTTGGATGTGTGCCTTTTATTAGCAATGCATTTTATGTTTTTTCTATTTTTTGTTATTTTTTTTTCCACCTTTTTTTCTTGGGACAATTACACACAGTAGAAATTGGTGCAAAGTTTGCTATTGCATGAACTGAGTTCATACCAAAAGCTAACCAATTCATTTCTTGAATTAATCCAACTGTCTAGATTTGTATTGTACACTGAACCAAAACTGAACCGTGATGTTACTATACCAGGCATAGTGCAAATCCATCCAATGCCTACCTTGTGCTCATTCTGTAACTCTACTTAGTAAGGAAACATCTTTGAAACAATGACCCAACATGTCAGTTTTAGTTCTTTACAATTCTATATTCTCTGGAGTCTGGAATAACTTTCTCTATAGGTCATAGTAATTTCTGTACTGGAATTCTAATAGAAAGGAAGGCCATGGGAAGCTTCCCTATTTTCTTCTGTATAACAAAAATCGCTATTAGACTGTTGTCTGTTTGTGTCTATGTTTTCATGCATTCTTTCCCCAGGGATGATTTGTGTGTATACCTATGTTATTTCCATATGTGTATGTGTTAATCATTGCATGTACATGTGTATGCATATAAGTTTACTCTCCCCTGGTGTTGTAGTTATATGGGTTTCTGTGCGAGCACGGAGGAGCACTGGGTGGGCTGCATATACTCCATTTGAGAGGGTCATGTGCTTACAAAGAAGAGTGGGAGGACTTAGAATAGAACAATTAACAGCATTACATATCTCAGAGGGACGTAGGGGGGAATATTTTTCTGAAATATTTTTCCAGAGGTCCCCAGATGAATGCAGATCATTTTAAAGCTCTACATGTATTTTCCCATTATATGCAATTTGGTCCCTTTTGTTAGGATTTTGGAGAGTTTTATTTTGACAGAGTGACAAAAGGATAAACAAACAGCTAGGTAAGTGGTGAGCAGAATTATGAGCCATTTTACACCATTTCTGTCCAAGTTCTGATCAGTTGGGAAGGATCTTTGAAAGGAAAAGAGCCTGGAGATGAGGAAAAATTGCATGCAAGAGAATGATTGCTTCAAAAAAGCTGAGAGAAAAGTACCTTGTTATAGCAGAATAGTTGAGTAGAATGATGGAGGTCTCAGCCTCCTCTCCCAGAAGCCTTTGGGGTGTTCACATTCTACCCTTACTTCCAGTTTAGACTATAGATAGTCCTCACTTAGTGACTACAATTGGAACTAATAACTCCATCACTAAACCTTGCATTCACTGATTACAACAGATTTATGATATCACTTCCTATTTGGTCATTAAGTGAGTCACCATATTGTTGAGCAAAACATCATGTCACAGCACTTTACAATTTTATTTCTTCCTTCTCTCTCTTCCTTTTATCTCTCTCCTTCTTAACTCCGCATATTGCAAGCTGGTTGGAAAGTACAAGAATGGTAATTGAGTGACCACAGGATGCTGAGACCATCATGAATGTATGATTGGTTACAAAGCTGTTTTTCTCCACCTTTGTAACGTAGAATTACTTATTATGGGTAATTGGGGGGAAATATCAAATGAGGCATCCCCCTATTACGGGGATGCTTCACCTGACATTTCCCCCCTAATTTCAGAATGTAAGAGAGATAAGGTCCTTATTACTCATATTGCCAGTGATTAAAGACTTTTTATTTTTTTTAAAAAGAAAGAATAATTTTCATAATATGCTGGTTATATGGTTACAAGACTAGAATGTGTATCTCTATCTTGGACTATAACCAGCCTCACAAGAGGTAAACAAAATAAAACTATTTAAAAAAAAGAAAATATTTTTTTTTTTAAAAATGCTTGTTTTAACTTTAAATACCCAATCTGTAATTATTTCATGGTGAAGAAGATAACATTCAACTATGTAAAAAATAAAAAGTGAAGAGATAGCATATAGTAATAATGGTTTGGGTGTGCCACAAGATGGTGCTACAGGTAGAATTTCACCATTCCAAAGTCTCAGTAATGAAATACAACACTCACCCCTATCACTGTCACCACAAAATGTTTAAGACCAGACAAATATTATTATGCCCTTGGAATATGCCTGAAGTATGATTCAAGTTTTCATTAAAAATCCACTTTATTATACAGAGAATGAAAGAATCTGAAATTTAGCATGAATTAATGGAACAGAAATGGAAATCCTAACATATAATCCTTTTTAGATCTATTATCTACTGCTGTAGAAATAAAAATTCTTTAAACTGTTTTTCAGTTTACTGTCTCTAAAAAATCCTGCAATTTTCAGCCATGGATTGAGGTCTGTTTGGGAAAGGATGTACAGATAGATATCAATTTACAACCATTCCTTTAGTGACTTTTCAGAGTTATAATGGCACTGAAAAAAGTGACTGATGATCATTTTTCACACAGTTCACAGTTTCACCCCTGGTCATGTGATCAAAATTTGGAACTAGTTCATATTCATGATGGTTGTATTGTCCTAGGCTCATGTTAGCACTTTTTGTGACTTTCTGATAAGCAAAGTCAATGGGGAAGCCAGATTCACAACAACCGTGTTCCTAATTTAACAACTGCAGTGACTGTGGAAGGAAAAGGTCATAAATTCTCGAAACAAATGTCTCAGCAACACAAATTTTGGGCTTGGTTGTCATCATAAGTCGAGAACTTCCAACCTCCATCCTCCTTTAAAAGAAACAAACTCTTTTTTTTTTTTTTTTGAAAAGAATTTTATTAATTTTCTAAAACAACATAACATCACACATAAAACATCTACTACTCATATATACTCCGGTGTGTCGTTTGGTTCAATCAGTTTTTGTGCAATTCAATTTTGGTGTCAGTTGCAGTTATATTGCATAACAATTCATATTATCAATCATATCCTAATATTACTAAAAAGAAAAAAAAAAGAAATTTGCTTTGAACGTATACTTTGTAATCATTCATGCTTTTGGTGAGATATTCAACTTTAAACAATTTTTCTATAACAAATCATAATCATAACAAATCAACTCCTAAAAAACTCTTTATTAGATATAGTAAGTTAATGTTTCTATATCGTATTTTATAAGGCATTGATAAAAAACCGCAATTTATAAAATTGTCTATCCTCTTTGTCTCTAACTCAAATGTCATCTACTCATCTCACACCATTCCAATATTTCTTAATAATTTCTCCTGTAATGGTATTTCTCAATTCTTCCCAATTTTTTAGAAATACAATCTAAGCCGCTGTTTACATTTTACAATCAAATATTTCAATCTTTTAGGATATGTCAGTAAAATTCTCCCAATAAAAAATCTTCTTGGTTTCCAAGTCTATATGTGTTTTCTTTGTCATTTTTTCCAACCACCATTGTGATTTAAGTCCAATTATTTCTGGCATCTCAAGTCCCACATATGATAGTAATGACCCCCCAAAGGGTTTTTATCCTGATGAACATTTCCAAACATTTTTCAGATTTGTTCTTGAAATTCTTGCATTTTCTTGTGGGGGGAAGTGCCACCTGTTAAAACATCTTATACAAAGTTTCTTTATATGTGCTGTTGACATTGGTCATTTTATATTTTGAGACCACAGTTTTTGCCATTTCTCTAAATTCAATCCCATATCCAAAATTCTTCCAAGCAATATAGTTAATAAGAAACAAACTCTTGTTTACCCAAGAAGCCAGTAATGTTTTTCAAAATGAAGGTATTGGTTCTGAACAAAACTCAGCAAGCACTTTTTTGTGTGTGGATGTTAATTAAGATAGGATTTACTTAACATGATTTGCCAATGTCTGATTGACTCGATATGGCACAAGAAGAAGCAGAAGCAACGAAAGAAATCAGGGATTAATGACCAACAGTGTCTCTTCCCATGAAAGAGTTATTCTTGGTTTGCCGTTCTTTCCAAGAGGTTTTGAGCAATATTTGGAAAATTTGGCCAAGAAACCTCAATCATCTGTGCACAAATATAAAATATAAATTGAAGAAAGAGGTCATAAAGACAAGGAACAGTTAAGACTGCAAAAGCAGAGAAAAAGCAAGTATAGATTGCAGTTGCCTTGAGAGAAATATTCCAGAAATCCATTACAGCAGTCAAGTAGAAGACCATTCTTTTAAATACCCTAAGGAAAATGTGATAGTATAGAGCAGAATTTTAGACCAATTGTCCTTAATATAATCTCATCTAAGTTGCTGGCTTTTACTGTCAATTCCTTGAGTATTCTGCAATCTTTGCCTGTTCATTGATGAATTTCCCCACCATCCTAGTGGTTTCTGTATGGGAATTGGTAAGGTTCCAAGTTCCCTCTTCTGATTGGCCGAAAAGGCCACTTTAGCGGATCTGGTTCACTTAAGAACCCAATCCAGGAAGCCGCCAACGGTGGGAAGAATAAACAATTGTCATTGGCCACAAACCGGCAGGCAAAAGCCGCTAATATAAGGGCTGCACGGCTTGGGCCTATGTCCATATTCTTGTGCTTGCAAGTTTAAATAAAAATAGTTGTTTTGATTGGAAACCCGCAGTCTCACACCGCTTTCTGTGCTGATCTTACTGTGTACGGACACTGAACGCGAAGGTGGGATAATCGTAGATAGGTGAGACTGAAGCACGCAGTGATCTGAACCTACGAGAGAGGATGGCCGGTACAACGTGCCGCCCATTTCCTTATCCCTGATGAGGAGGAATTGGAAATCATATATTGTATCGCTTTCTGATGTTTCTAGAAAGCACGAGATGGGAAGAAATCTCAGACCAAAGGGAAAGGGCTCTCTTTCCTTACACACTGCGGACCGGCCGTATTCAAAATGGTGAAGGCGCTGGGCGAAACCCAGAGATGTCAAACAGATTGACCGCTTTGGTCCGACCTGAACCGAATGCTCCGAGGCACAGCTACACACCGGTAGTCTCAAATTTATCAAAGGCAACAAATTTTACAAGAGGGACCAGGTGAGGATGAAACCATAGCAGATTTTGTAGCAGCCTTGAGACACAATCGAGGAACCCTGTGAGTTCAAAACGAATTGGATGAGGCAATGAGACGACTGCGTACGTCCTCGGCCATTGAAGGACCCTACCCTTCAAAGAAATACTGAATAGGCCAAACATAACCATGGGGCGAAGCCATGAGAGGAACCGCCACGAAGCAGAAGGAACGTCAGCAGCCACATGCAGAAAATGAACGCAGCTCCAATGACCTGCCCAATCAAACAGGGAGAAGGAGCAGCAGGGAGGAAAGAAAACAGCCCACAGCAACAATCCACCACGGAGGACATCGACAACCCATAGTGAACACGAACCTGAAGCACGAAGACAAAATTGTCATAAACTCTATCAGATAGAAAATGGCACAAAAAAAGGAAGAAATCGGCGCGAATTTCGTTGTACGGGCTGCAGAGGCAATATCGCGGGTTGAATGCAGGTTCTTCGACGCAATATGCCGGGCTTGTAGTAAAAGGTTTGCACAACAAAAAGAGCTAATCAAAAAGACGCGACAGCACACACAACACACAGCACATGATCGACAGACAAGCAAGCGGCACCAGATGGAACCGCACTAAGAGATGGGTGAACAGGGAAGGAGCATCAGACAGTCACATTGGCAATGCCAGGGCGGAAAGCAGAAGAAGGTTTGGATAGAGGTAAGCATTGAGGGAAACCCTGAGAAAGTGGAAAAGTTTGAACTCAGGGTCATCTCCTATTCAATGGTAACAATA